>JAWZYV010013339.1:0-116862 GCA_038373885.1 Cheiracanthium punctorium | reverse complement strand
CATATATTGAAGTTAAAAGTAGAAAAGGGATGTTTCATTGGATGGTCTGACTGATAAATTTTAAACAAATATTAAATCAGTCAGACAAGTTGGAAGGAGGGATTTTCTTAATTTTTTTTTCGGGGGGGAGATTGACCCCTCTTGCCCTTAGGAAGTAACGCCTATGCCCCCCGCCAAAAGCAAACGATGTTCGACCCACTCCACACCCACAGACAGATAAAACTTTAAAATCCGACCACCAACCAAGAAATGAAACACCAAAGATTCGAAAAAAAAACTTCAATTAAATGAAACATCCTTTCAACTCTTTTCGACTCCTTTCGACTCTGAGTCGATAGAAGATTCGAAAAAACCCCTCCAATTAAATGAAACATCTTTTCAACTCTTTTCGGCTCCTTTCGACTCTGAGTCGATAGAAGATTCGAAAAACTAACGAATCTCAACGATAGTATACAATCACCGAAACAGAGCGAAACACTGAATCAGTAAAGATTCGTTGCTGCACCAACTCACCCACACCCACTCATTTACTGTTTCAAATCATCTATCGACTCAGAGTCGTAAAGAGTCGAAAAGAGCCGAAAGGAGTCGTAAAGATTCGAAAAGAGTTGAAAGAGTAAGGGAAAATCCCTGGGAACGGCAAAGGGAAAATAAGTTTTTCTTCCCTTCGCACTTGGAATGTATTTCCCTTGAGGGCTTGAGATTCGAATCAGTAGAGAGTGAGTGTAAAGACTGAGCCACTCAGTACCAAGATTCGAATCACTGATTCGACTCATCGAATCATTGGCCATCTCTAGTTGATGGCGTATGTTAAGTGTATTGGAAGTGATTAAATGTCTTATTTTATATAATTATTTTGGCTTAGTTTTCATTTATAAAAATAATATTAAGATTCTTCATCTACTTTAGGTTTTGGGAATTTAATATGCTAAATTTAAATGTAAAATGAAGTACGATTTTTAGAACTGTCGCCTACGCCTAGAAAGGAAAACAAAATATTAAGACAGCGGATCTAGAAAAATCATTTGGTAAGTCTTTCATTCAACAGTTAAGTCCCTTCCTCCCTAATACTGATACACAATGGGTAGAAATGTTAGTGTATCGTAAATAAATTACCTTCGAGACGTTTGGCAAGGCATTGTATATTGTGGCTAGTCCGTTAAATGTTTTTAATTTTATTTCTTGATAATTATAAATTTTTCTTTTTATCACGATTAGAACTTTCTTTAAATCTTGGTTTTCTACTGCTGTGCCAATTTGGCGATAGACGTGTAAATGAGGCAGTGTTTGTAATTGGTTATGTGCTAATCCTTGAAATCAGCTCCCATTTTGTTTCTAGTCAAAAAATAGCAAATCATGTAAATAGAATCTCATTTTTTAAAGTTTTAAGTTCTTGTCTGTTTTTGTATTTTTGTAGTCATAGTAGTTCTGAAAATTTAGTTTTTCTAAATTAATTCTTACAAGTATCTAAAGTTTATGTTGTGTTCAGTTTTCTTTAATGTCCCTGGC
Source organism: Cheiracanthium punctorium (assembly GCA_038373885.1). Taxonomy (NCBI): domain Eukaryota; kingdom Metazoa; phylum Arthropoda; class Arachnida; order Araneae; family Cheiracanthiidae; genus Cheiracanthium; species Cheiracanthium punctorium. Next base: position 115,353 of record JAWZYV010013339.1, on the reverse strand, counting down.
AGTGTCGAATCTCCTTGAGTCAAGACAAATAAAAGTGCCAAATTGCTTATTTTTGAAATCGTGCCAAATAGTGGGTCAAACCAGAAAATAGGCCAGGACTTTTATCAGCTTTAATAATAATAATACAATCAACTATGTCTTTATTATTGGTAAACTATATAATAAACACAGATGTAGCTATAGCTTTCACATCTTACTGTATGCTATGAAACAGGAAGATGTGTATATACATCTTATAGTTGTATATTCAGTAAGACGAATATGCATCTTATTATGTTGTATATTCTTATTCAACAGATTTATTGTTCTTTCTTATTATGTTGTAGGTACTTGTGTATTATACCGTCGACATTTTTGCCAAAATTTTTCTTCACTTAGTTGGTGTTGCTAAGGTTGGGTTATCTTAAAATATTTCTGGTCAAATATTTACATACCACCCGAGTTGCCATAAAAACAAACTACAGATACTGCTTTTTTTATAGATTTAAAGGGTACTTATATACTATCCTGGCGGTCTGCCAAGACGAGCGATTTTTTTAGCAATATAAATGCTGGATACATGAAATTATTGATAGCTACGAATACGATTGGCAACAGTTTGCCACTACATTTTACGAAAAAATAATTTGGCAGGAATGCCGCCGGGATAATACGTAAGTACCATTTAAAGCAATAAATATATAAAAGGGTTCATACATTCATATTAAGATAGATAGTTCAACATTTTGTAGCAACGAACATGTAGTTTTCTCTCAAAACCAGAAAATAATACTTAGTGTAAGAAAAAAACATTTCAGTTTAAAGCAACATGATTAAAGTATTGGACTTATCTTCTACAAAAGAGGATGCTGTTAAATTCTGCACACCTAAATTCCGTCAAGACATAAAAAACATTTTTTAAAAATGCACACAAAAACATTTAAAAACAAGTACTGTAGGCGCCGCTTAATGTTATCGCGGATAATGTTATAATTCTTTGGTAAAATCATACAAGCCGGTGCCCCCCCCATGTAAACATGGCGACAGTCGCTGGAGCTTGGCGACCGCCAAGCTCCAGTGACTGTCGCCATGTTTACTAGTCATTCTAGGCAACCAGTGGTCCGTTTTTAACTAAAAAAACCCCAGTGGATTCAGCAACCTAGTTGTACAGCTATCTAAACTAGGCAACCAGTGGTCTGTTTTTAACTAAAAAAACCTCAGTGGATTCAGCAACCTAGTTGTACAGCTATCTAAACTAGGCAACCAGTGGTCCGTTTTTAACTAAAAAAACCTCAGTGGATTCAGCAACCTAGCTGTACAGCTATCTAAACTAGGCAACCAGTGGCCCGTTTTTAACTAAAAAAACCTCAGTGGATTCAGCAACCTAGCTGTACAGCTATGTAAACTATGCAACCAGTGGACCGTTTTTTACTAAAAAAACCTCAGTGGATTCAGCAACCTAGTTGTACAGCTATGTAAACTATGCAACCAGTGGACCGTTTTTAACTAAAAAAACCTCAGCGGATTCAGCAACCTAGTTGTACAGCTATGTAAACTATGCAACCAGTGGACCGTTTTTAACTAAAAAAAAAACAACAGTGAACTAAGCAACCTAGTTGTACAGCTAATGTAAACTGGGCAAACACTGGCCCGTTTTCAACTCAAAAAAACATCGGTGGATTAAACAACCTAGTTGTACACCTCTTATAAAGTCAGTATGATTAGAATAGCACGTAAATAGCACTTACGAAAACATAAACACTTCAAATATCAATTTAAAATTCACATTAAAAACCTTAAACATTGCAAAGATTCGTTAAAAAAGAGCACTTACCTCTATTTTTTTTTTTTTTAAATAACCGCTCAGAAATGTCCCCAACACCCACCGGCTTATAACGTACTATATTTCTAACAAACACACACAAATTCTTTTCTTATATTAACATAACACATTTCATTCCCTTCCATCAATAACGCAAACAATTTCAAATTCCCAAACCTGACGAAACACGTATTCTTTATGGTTGCCAGTCACAACTACCACCGGCAGTTGGCGGTGCATCGCTCACTCTCGCGTCAGATTGTTCGCCAATGATTTGTAAACAAACCATTGATATGTAAACAAAGCACCGTATACGGAATATAGTCCAATTCTTTCAATATTATCAGAATAATGAGGTCCTGAATGGACATGCTAAAAATATCGGTTTTTGTAATCAAATCCTTCATTTATTGTTATCAGTTTTGTCTACCATTTTCGATTTTTTTCCCTCCATTCTGCAGCCAAAAGTGGATGCCTTTTGTTGGCCGATGAAGGAATTTCGAGTTTGGGCATGTGGCGATTTCCTTACCTTTTCTTCCCTTCTCTTGCATTCATTTTCCACAACTGAGGCGTCCAAAACCGCGTGACCTTTCATAGACTGAAAAAGCAGGTTCCGCTGTGCCTCCTTATTCGCTCCTGTCGTTTTTCTTCTTATAGTGAGCAAGTCGTCCAGCCTATTGTAAGGTCTAGATTTTTTTCTCTTTGTCCAGTTAAAACTTACTGCACTTTCAAGCATTTTAGCAATGGAGAAAAAAATGTAATGATTCAACAATTAAGGACGAAATTGACATTTTGAAGCGCTTTGATAATTTACCTGAGTCAAAGAAATGCTGCTGTTAATGTAAACATTTCTCAGCCACTACTCTGTAAAATTCTATAGAATCGAGACGAGGTTGAACACACAAGTTAAATGAAAATTTGAACTCTTAAGCAAAAACGTACTGGGAAAGATAACGTGGAATCTGCTTTGAAACTGTGGTTTGCCAATGTTAGGAAAAAGGATACCTGCATAAACGGTCCTTTAATGCGACACAAAGCTGAAGATCTCGCATCTAAGACGGGCAAAAAAAAAATTCATCGCAACAGATGGGTGGTTTAGTCACTGGAAAAAAAGCGAGAACATTGTGTTTAAACGCACACACAGAGAAGAAAACGGAGATGCTGATTTTCCAGCTGCAATGGATTTCTGAAAAATAGCCTAAGATAATTGCCGATTATCAGGGACGTGCCAACGTCTTGGAAAGTGGTGGGGGGGCCGCAAACGATTTTTTCCGACATCGGGAGGGGGGGGGCAGTCATTTCACCAGCCCCTCATCCCCCCCCCCTCCACCAACAAATGTTTTCAAAATAAAAGATGTCAACCTTGATACCAGGAAGATTTTTGTTTGTACTTCTATAGCTCAATTACAATAATTATTTTCTTCAGGGACGGGGCAGCTATTTTGCCCCCCCCCCGCCAATTTTTATAAATTATCGGCTTCAATGTTTTTTAACCTCGTCTGTACACCCTCTCAAAAAAGTATTCGAGTGTAAGCCAAATTTCCTGTATCAGTTTCATGTAAACTAATTAATTTAGCGATTTATTTTTTATTTTTATATTTTTTATTTTTTTTTTGTATTGCAATAGTTTGCTTAAAATAACAGTTTTCTTCGTGCGGAAGGGTATGGGTGGTGGCAGCAATTTCGCCCCCCCCCCCCTTTCGTTTGAGTTAGTAAAATTTTCGTTTATGCCTCATTAGTTTGTTTAAATAACCGTTTTCTTGAGGGGAAGGGTTGGAAAAATTGCTTCCCCCCATCCTGCAGAAGAAAACTATTGTAAGCAAACTATTGAGGGAGCGAATACATATTGAGGGGGCTAAAATACAGAGGGGGCGAATTATATAGTTCGCCCCTTCTACTCATTTACTGAACGGGCGATAAACCCCCCTGCCCCCCTGTTGGCACGTGCCTGCCGATTATGCCCCCCAGAATATCTACAACCCGGATGAAACTGAACTCTTATTTTCGTGCCTTGCCCAGAACATACGTATCTCTTCAAAAACGAGAACTCTAAGGGGTGTAAAGGTTCAAAAGAACGTATAACTGTTCTTTGTTGTGCGAGCATGACTGAACAGAAGAAAAAACTTTTTGTTATTGGAAAAACAAAAAGTCAAGGATGTTAAGAAATTGCCTGTGGATTTTGCTGCAAATAAAAACAGCATGTACGACAGCTGATCTATTCAGCGAATGGCTTGTTAAGTGGGATGAAGAATTACGCCTCAGTATCGTTCTACTCATCGATAACTGTCGTGCCCACGATGTAAATGTCATATTGAAGCATATCAAAATTATTTTCTTACCTGCCAACACTACAGCAGTTATCCAACCATATGACCAAGGAATAATTAGTGCGATGAAAGCCTATTACCGAGGAGAAATGCGCGTTAGAGTTTCGGAAAGTATGGAAGGTACAGAAAAGCTCAATGCAAATGCATTAGCAAAGAAGACGAATCTCCTTCAGCTTCAGCCCCTTCATCTTTTGACAATGTCGTGGGACCGAGTATCCGAGAAAACAATTCAAAACTGTTTCTCACATGGTGGATTTATTACAGCAGACAAAGGTATGGATGATGTGTCGGAATTCAATGAAGCCGAACTCGTACCATCCGACATGACTGAAATTGACTTTGCTGAATGGATATCTATAGATGAGAATGTTCAAGTGGCTGTGACAATGAATGATGAAGATGTATGCCGAACCGCATCTTATTCCATTGAGGCAAATGATGAAAAATCATCAGATGAAGATGAAACCGATGTGGAAAACATCCCGAATCCTCCAAGTGCTACTGAAATGAGAGAGGTGCTCCATGTCTTGAGACTTGGGGTGCAAGACAGAGGCACTGCTGAGGACTTTCGAGAATAGTACAGGTATGAAAGTTTTATCAATAACTTGCTGAGACAAAAAACGAGGCAGACAACTTAAGAAGACTTTCTAATTGTTCCTGGACACTCCTGTTAAATTGTAATTAGTTTACCTATATATGCTATCACTGCTTTTTGTAGAACTTTTTTTAAAAGTGGTTCTGGTAGTTTGAACACTAATTGAATTTAATGATTTGTTTAACATATCGTTTGAATTAACCTTTACTTAAATTTGTACCTGCACAAATAAATGTTACTTAGTACATAATAAAATTAAATTTTTGTGTTTACTTATACTTTTTGTTTATTATTATTTAGTCAGTTATTGTTATCAAATACCATCTGTCCCAAAGTGATTACATTAAGCGGCACCTACTGTTCAACACAAATGCAGTTCATCAAATGGCGCCTTGGTGGACTACTCCCAATTGCAGAATTTTCTGCACCAGTCTGCAACACAGATTTATAAATACAAAAATAGTCTGCAAGGCAAACTGCTGGTATGATACAGAGACAGGTTACGCATAAAATGCATATTAAATCAGCACATTCATCTTATATGTCAAATATGAAGCATTTGCACAATTTAGAGCATTCATTTTTCCTAAAATTTCAAATTGTGTAGATTCCTCTTGTTCAGTAACATAATTTTGATAACCAGCTTTAGAATTACGCCCCCACCCCCCTTTTTTGTAAACTTTTCTGAAGTACTGACCAACAAATCTCTTCTGCCAATTCACTTTTTTCAAATAGCATTTTAATGAATTTTATAAAGACATTTTATATTTTAATGTAACAAAATTTCAAAACTTGGTTGAAAAATAAAAACTCACCTGAAATATTAAGAAATATTTTAGCGAAACATTATTTATCAAAAATATGTAGTAATTTTAAATGTTGATATGAAAGTTAGCATAATGGCTTGCAATGAACGAAAATATGATTTTATGAAAATATGATTCACAAAAAAGATAGAGAAAGATTTGATGTTAAATCACTGGGTGCAGTCAGCGATATTGTTCGATATGAACACTTGAAATAGTCTGCAGACCTTCTCAAGAATCTGTGACGGGCGTTGCCACGTCGCGCGGTTTCTGCGACCACGGGACTACTCATAACACTTCCGCTTAATGCAAACTCTGCAGTTAATAACACACACTTTTCATATTATTTCCATTACAGTGTTTAGTTAAATGCTTAAATTTCAATCATTTTAAAGTCATAAATCAATTTTAATAACTTTCCATTCGTATACTTCAGGATTTCACATGTTCAATTTGCATTTTGAACAATTTATAGATCTATCTAAATAGCCCCCTCCAAAAAATTCAGCCTGAAGCTGCCCTTGGCAGTAGCTGAGCTGACAGCGTCAACAAACCTTCATTAGCTCATTACGTGAGTAATGCAACACATACTACAGATATCTCAAGTTACCAGTATAAGTCAAACATTGGAAATAGGAAAATATTTAGCTCTGACAGGTAACTATCCTTTTCAGAATACCTTAAAACTACCTGAAAAAGTTTACTATGGATTAAAAATAAGACAATCTCTTACTATGTAGCATATCAATATGCATTAAAAGTGAATGTGCCTACTACTTGGAATCTGAAATGAATGAATTGGAATAGATTCACTGTAAGAATTCATAGATCATTATTAAGAACTTTATATTAGATCCATTGAAGCAACAAGTATAAACAGAGCTGCCGTTTGAATTCAACGAATTTTAGAATTTCTTTAGTAATTTAGAGAAAATACTTTATAGCATTGGAGGGTAGTTCTAGAGAAATGGAACAATCCTTACATTAAGTTTATTCTACAGATGAAATTAAGCTTATTTTAGAGAAAGATTTTGATAGATCCCCATACAACATGAAGATTTCACATTAACAAAATTTTAAAAATCCAAAATGTTGTGTATTCTGTGGCTAGTTTTAAATGGCAATTTGAATGATAACTATAAAGTTATAAAGAAGAAAATTGACAGTTATGGATTTTTTTTGATCCAAAGAACAGTGAAATATCCCAAAACGTCTGATACTGTCTAAATTGCTAAAACCATAAAGCCAAGGGGCAAAGACGTACCCAGGGGGTGGTCCAGGTGGTCCAGACCCCTCCTGAAATTTCGATTTTTGTTAGCAAAATAATAATGATGAAGTCTTTCTGTGGAAAATTCTCCCTTTTTCAGCGTTTGGACCCCCTCCAAAATTTTTGGACCCTCCCCGAAATTTTTTTCTGGGTACATCCCTGCCGAGGAGGTACAGAAATAAAGGGTTCCCTAGGTTAAATATAATTTATTTTTTTACAAAAACTAGTTTTGTCACAAATATGTTAAATTGTTAAACTGAAACATGTCTAATTTTTATCTAGACAATATATGTATGAAAATAGTAGGTATAAAGTTTGCTATTTTAAATGTATGTTATACAGAAATAAATATTTTTATTCAAAACACTCCATTCATCTCCTACTGAAAAATAGTTGACTGGAAACAACTGACTTTTTGCTCGTACATGTTCAAAAAATCTCACAAATGATTTCCATCTTTTCTTCATTTGTTGTTGCTGGTCTTGTTCTCAAATAAGCTTTTCTTTCTAGCACTATGTAATTTTAAAGAGAGGGAAAATGCACCTGAAAGTACACATGTATTTAGAATTCAGAATACATTCAATAGGCATGACATACCAGGTTTGATTGTCAGATTTTAATCTAACAAGCAGAGGGCGCTACCTTGGACTCACCAATTTGAATGAAATTTGGTACAAATATAGCTCACAAGACATACAATCACTGATGCAAATTTTAGGACGCAACTCTCGGGCATTCTCAGGAAATCACGCTCCGAACATTCGAAAATCAGCTTATACAGCTTAAATACCTTTTTCATGCAATACCAAGAGATCGATCGTGGCGTAGATCGTATAATCGCTGGTTTGCAGAGCCATAGATAACGAGTTCGATTCCAGCTGCCGCTGGATTTGCTCTGAATGGTTTTTTTTTTTTTTTTTTTTTGGTTCATTTTAATGTCCAATATTTAATTAAATAGTAAAATAAAATTATTATATCATCACAGCGTGTGTAATTGAATCGGTTTAATGTAAATTATTAATATAATAGTTATTTTTCCCCTGTGTGGTATTTACAAATAGTATAGCAATTTAATAAGCAAAAAATAATGAAAATAAACAATGTAATCCTAGAGAATGTTTCATCAAGGAACAAATGCTTGGAGCATGCAAACATATCTAATTTTGTGAATGGTTGTATTACGAATAAACATTCTCTAGGATTAAATTGTTTATTTTTATTATATTTTGCTTATTAAATTGCTATACTATTTGTAAATACCACACATTGAAGAAAATACCTATTATATTAATAATTTACATGAAATCGATTCAATTACGCAGGCTGTGATGATAAAATTAATTTTATTTTATTAAATTGGACATTAAAATGAACAAAAGAAACATTCTAAACAAATCCAGGGGCAGCTGGAATCGAACTCACTATCTGCGACTCTGCAAACTAGCGATTATACGCTCTACGCCACGGTCGGTCCCTTGGTACTGCATCAAAAATGTATTTAAGCTGTATACGCTGATTTTCGAATGTTCGGAGTGTGATTTCCTGAGAATCCCCGAGAGTTGCGTTCTAAAATTTGCATCAGTGATTGTATGTCTCGTGAGCTATATTTGTACCAAATTTTATTCAAATTGGTGATTCCAAGGTCACGCCCTCTCCGTGTAAGAGTGCTCTAAATTGCCTAACATCCCAACTAACTTTAAAAGTTTATCTTCCCTTTGTGTTGCAAAACTCCAGAAAGTTTAATATTCAAATGATAAGTTTGCTTTTGTATTATTTATTTTTCATTTACATATTTATATATTTTTTACAGATTTCACAACTCTCCAGTGGATTTATAATTTCTTCCTGCCATGTCAGCCTGAGATAAGAGGTGTTTTGGAGACAGTCAGATTTAAATGTAGATGAAAGTAGACAGTTAATTTTTGAAGTTCCAGTTATTCACTTTAATGCAAGGTGAGAAAAAACTTACATGATAAAAACTTTCGTGTTTTCATTTTTAATTCAGATAACAAAGCGTGAACTCTTGAAAAGAATTACGCATCAGCGATAAGAAAGATTTCAAGGTCTTGCCAAACCTTTGAAGTATCATAACACTTACCATGTGTTGCTGTAAATGGACTGGGTAGAATGAAAACTGTGTGTAAAAGTATCGTAATGTTGTGGTACATTTATCATCTAAGTCATTTTCATTAATTGTCATTATTCTCCCATGGCTGTGAAACCTTGCCACAGTACTCAGCAGGAAACATTTACTCCAATTACTCTTTCAAAAGTTGATTCGTATACTGTTACAGGTCCGAAAACTCTAGAGTGCAATGTGTGTCAGAAAAACTTTCCTACACTGTTCAAATTAAAGATGCATATTCATACACACACAGGAGAGAAACCTTATGTGTGTGACATGTGTAAGAAAGGATTCTCTCAGAAGGGAGATTTGAGAAGACATTATCGCAGTCACACAAGGGAAAAACCTTTTGTGTGTGACGTATGTCAGAAAGGATTTTCTCATAAATGCACCTTGAATGCACATCTTCTTACACACACAGGAGAAAAACCTTATGTATGTGACATATGCAAAAAAGCATTCCCTCATATGACAAACTTGAATGTACATCTTCGTACCCACACTGCAGAAAAACCTTATGTGTGTGACATATGTAAAAAAGGATTCTCTCAGAAGGCACATTTGAATGGACATCTTCGTACTCACACAAAAGAAAAACCTTTTGTGTGTGACACATGTAAGAAAGGATTCTCGCAGATTTCACACTTGAATAAACATCTTTATACCCACACAGAAGAAAAACCTTATGTGTGTGACATATGTAAGAAAGGATTCTCTCAGAAGACACACTTGAATAGACATCTTCCTACCCACACTGAAAAAAAAACCTTACGTTTGTCGTGTATGTCAGAAGGGATTCTCTGGTAAAAAACAGTTGAATGTACATCTTCATACCCACACAGTAGAATCACTTATTAAATATATGCTTGTCATAAAAACTTTACCTGTAAATGTCTCTTGACAAAACGCAAACAGAAATATCATCCGGAGGAGCATGAGGATCGATTAGCATTAGTTTCCTAGAAATAACTAAAGATGTTATAAAAATACACTTATTAATGTAGGTTTTTTTCAACTTTTTGATATTTTGATCCCGAATCAGTATAGTGATTGTGTGGATGCAAATTTCAAGATAACAGTTCTTGTTTTCAGATTTTCATTTATTATTTATCTAATTTTTATAAATTTGAAAAATTAAAAAATCACTATCTCTTATTTTATAGAATGAAGCTTATTATTGCCTTATGTTATCTATTTACCTCATATAAGTTGACAGATGAATTTGTTTTTTTTTCTGTAGCGAAACACAGATTGTATTGATGTGAAAATCAATCATTTATTTGTTTAATTTTCAAGTTTTAATTATTTTTCCATTGATTCTTAAATTATTTTTAATTATTTATATGAACTACTGTAAAAAATTACCATTAAATATTTTTCATTGAGTTAAGATGTTTTTATTGCATAATATCAGTCTCTATTTCTTCATTGAAGATTACCATATTTACCCACGTATAAGTTGACCCCCCACCCACTTTCCTGATCAAGAAATTTGGATTTTTAGTAAATCCTGCATATAAGTCGACCCACCACTTTCCCGATCAAGAAGCTTTATTTTTTTTTAAATACATTTATTCAAAATCATCTGATAAAAAAGAAAGTACTAAATATACAATAATAAAGATAATAATTTACAAAAGTAGTATACAAAATTAAACCAATAATAATGATATAACACTACTGATAGTATGATATGGTAAAGTACTAATGTGCAAATTTAAGCTGATTCAAGATCCGATTACCGATATAGTATCGGACTCGTCAAACAATTCCCAAAATTCCTTTGTCGTCATCGGCTCATCATGATACACGTATTGGGTTAGGATCCCTTAGGAAGACGTCCACAGGGGGCACCCCACCCTTTGGCCTAGAGCCCACATGTAGCTGATTGGCCGTAATCCCACAACAACATGAAACACATTTTCAATCTTTGTATTGCGACATTCTTCCTTCTGTGGAAATCAACCTTAAACGATACCATTGTGTTATGGAATGGGGGAAGAGAACAATTGTCTTTTAAAAGGGCATTTTTGACTTCTGATTAAAAAGAAATTAAAAATTAAGGACCCTTGTCTAAGTCGACCCCCACCCCCTCCCACTTTAAAGTCTTTTTCTTTTGTCCAAAATTTCTTGACTTATACATGGGTAAATACAATACTTCTTCGAGATTAAGTCACACTTGCCAAACAAGAGATTGAAGGGGTAAAAACTTTTTTGATCGAAGTTCTATGTTGACCTAAAATTTTTGAGTTAAAAAAACTACTTAAATTTATTGATCATATCAAAATCTTTATTAGGGAACATCATAATAGGGGGAAATGTATTAATGCATAATGACATTAATATTTACATCTGTATGCATGGTACCATCAAATTATAAAATATTAGTGTAACTGTAATATAATTATCAGTGGAAATAACTGTAAGAAATGCTATGAAAAGCAAGTATGGATTATTAAAACAACATGGTATGGATTATTAAAACAAATGTTTTTTGCAAAAAGCAAATATTAATGGATTTTATCAGTATATTTTTATTATCAGTACAAATATATATATCAAATATACTGATATATATATTTGTACTGATAACAAATATATATATGTATATCAGTATATTTGTTATGCATTTAAGTCCTCTCTGGGCAAGCTTTATCATTTTTGCAACAGAATAGTGTAAGTGCTCACAAAGTAAATTAATTTTAACTTTGTCATATGCACCCCAGGTGTTGCCCTGGCCTTTTTTTTTTATATTTTTGCTAAATTAGATTTTTTGCCAGACCTGATTAAGAATGCTAGCAGCTAGCAGTGTTGTACAACTGCAGATGTTTCTGCCAACATTTCTTTTCTTTCCCCTAACTAACTTTTCTTTTGCAATTTGCAATGTATGTGATCGACAGCACAACTCCTGAATCCTATTCATTGTTCATTGTCATCAATACAACTGTTACCTATGTGACCCTAACTTAAAAGAGGAAAAATGAACACATGTAGCACATTAATTGTATATTTAATTTAAGATAAAAATACTGCAAGGCAGTAAAGTGAATTCCCAATGCTTTGTTTATTCGGCTTATAGGTTATATAACAGAAGCCAGGGTTAAAAAAAAAATTTTTTTTAATTCAAAAGCCATACCACATTATATTATTTCATACTTTAGAATAAAATAATAAATTTGTATTATGTATTTAAACTTTAATATAAAATTGTTATTATAATAGAATACTGAGAAACATGTGAAATAAGTTTATTAATTGAGTAATTTCAAACTTATAAAGTAGTTGCATAGCATAGGTTTAGAATTCCTAAATTTCAGACATAGAAAGAAATAAACTTTAATGGGTTTAACCTCTTTCTATTTAAAAATTAATATAGCTATACTAAACTTTGGGGACTGCTTGGTGTCCAGTGTAAAAATATGTTTTATGAGGATGTCCAGAAGTCTCGAAATGCCCAGTGGCAGAAAGTTTCGTAGCTGTCTGCGACAGGCTTTTAGAATTTCATAATCAGTCTGCAAAGTTTTGTGTGTAATTCTGCTGGATAATTCATACATAAAACCAACAATTTTTAATCACTGTTTTTCTTAAACAGTATTGACTCCAGAAAAAAAAAAGTTTCGTCAGGAAAAAATTTTAAAAAAGGGCAACCTGTTCTCAAAAGGGGCACTTTTGAGTTCCACAAGAAAGTACAGGTAGATAACATAATATAGAAACTGGTTTGAAAGAATCTCAAAACGACTAGGACTTATTGGCAAAAGTTTAACATGTAGGGTGGTAATGTGTGTGCTAACTTACAACGCATAGTTCACCCTTCTTCTTCCTCTTTTTTTTTTTTTTTTTTTTTTTTTTTTTTTTTTTTTAAGCGCACCTTAGTTCTTTTTTCTCTTTTGCAGAAAATTTGGAGTAATTTCTTTTGGGACTGTTACTTCTTGTTCTTCAATTTATCACACTATCACTGGGCCACAAGTTTTCACACTGGGTCACGTTCATATTCGATACTGCATCTTTATTGGTACAAACTTTAAAACGGCAAAGGACTTTCATTGTATGTGGATTGAGGATTAAGGTAGATGTTTTTAGCATATAATAAAATTCAAATTCCTATAATTCTAGATGTATAAAATTTATCAAAATTTAAAAAATAAATCAGAATTTGAATTATTTTGTTTGAAATAATTATTGAATGTGTACCAAGCAAAGATTTATATTCAGTAACTTTGATAAACCCTTATTAAACCTAATTTAGAAGTGTAACAAACAATTAAACTCATCCATTAATTGAAAATTACACGATGACATCATCTACATCATTAAGTGAGATTAGGAAAACTGAATATTACTGGAATTAAGGACAGAGTCATACAAATTTTGTACTGTATCCAATTGTTGGATGTATAACACTGATTAAAATCAAGTTACTGAAATTTATTTGTTCCTACTCATTCACATACACACTTCTAATTTAATTTTTGCTCTTTCATGAAAAATGAATTTAAGTTTTTTAAAAAGCACTATTCTTTCATTCTTAAAATAAATAAATAAAGATAATTATTATTAATAAGATATATAAGTTTTAGCCGATATAAATTGATAATGATTATAATAAATTAGACTCAGAATTCTCAAAAGTTAGAAAATAATGTTTAAAATATTTTAAATAATTTACTTTTTTAAAGAACTTATTTTTTTTATGACATGCTTAAAACGTCTCTTTAAAAGCACTAAATTTTCTTTCTTAAACTTTAATTTTTTAACGTAAAAAATGTATATTAAAATTGTATAAATAACATACTTTATTTTAACCAAGTTTTTTAATCGTCTGATCAAAGTAAATAACTTCCTGTTACAGAAAGTATTCAAACAATTAAAAAAAAAAAAAAAAGAGTTCCAGAAATTGCTAAATTTTTTTTTTTTTTTTTTTTTTAAGTTTTAGAAAACAAAATAAGCTTAAATTGATAATAGTTTATTCTAAGAATACCTAACTGTTAGCTTATTGACAATTTGTATTCTAATGACATACTTTACTTTCTCAGAATTAGCTTACTTTTGCTTACGCATTTTTTTTTCTTCATCTGGTAAAATGTTGAAAAATTTCAGATATATGATTTGAATATTTAGAAAACCAAATTTTGTCAATAGTCTGAATTACCAAATTCTGATTCTACTCTCATAATATATATCAAGTGCTGTATTCGCAAAATGTCGGGTATTGCTCGATTTTCAGATAAATTTTTCGGAATCCCACATAATTTCATAGTTGGAAAAGGTATTTTGCTAAGATACTTTCTGTATGATCCGTAATTATATATGGTTAGTAAATATCTGTGAGAAAGCTGATTAAACTGAGTAAATCGTTCAGAAAGAAAAGAAAAACTTGCAAGTGTGCAAAACAATTAAAAACATCGAGAAGAGCAATAACTATACAGCTGGTGCCGAACTCTAGAATAATAATTGTTAATAATTCGCAACTACGTATTTATCAAATGTAATACCAATGTTTGTGGAAATTAAATATCTGGATGGCTAAAAAATTAGGAATTTCTCAACCATATTTTCTTCCCTCAACTCCTAAGTGAGGCCTCACCATGGCACAGTGGTGCAGGGCCCTGGTTCGGGTCCCATTGCGTGGCTGTAGATCTAACGGTCTGAAGTTTTGGTAGGTGTCTCGAGATGTAACATGAATAAGCATTAGAACCCCTTAGAAAGTCCTCCCACCAAGGCAACCCACATCCTTGGCAGATCGCCCTAGCATAGCGTTGCCATAATCATGCAAACAAACAACTCCTAAGTGAAATATGAACGTGTTCTGCCGATGGAATAGAGGTTCTTTCTCACTTGTGTCAGCAAAAAACCAAATATGCTAGAGGGGCACTTTTTAGATTACTCAGTTCATGCCAATGAAAACAAAGACAATTAAAACTGCAGTTACAATATTTCAATCCGTGAAAAATAGAAAATTTAAAAAAGGCATTTTAATAAGAAATATCAGTGAGAAAGGTCCTATTTCATAGATGGTAATTTTGTAGAAGAGCCATTTGCAATGAATCCTATTTTTATGATGGGGATATTGTAATGAATCATATTTCTGTGAAGGAGCTGTTTTAATAACCACATTTTCAAGATGGGCTGCAAAACAAATCCAAAATGGTGATTCTTGGCAAGTAATAATAAAAATATTAAACCAGGAGGGTGCAGAGGTGTGTAAAAGCTTGATTCAGCCGTTCCATTTTGCCACGCAAGATCTCTGTGTGCAGACTTTGCTTTTAGTGATGTCATTGCAAAGTGGAGATGGGAAACAGTGTAATGAGCCACAGCAAAATGTGCCCTAAATTTGCGAACAATAAAACAATTTTTTTTTCTGTACAATTAAAAACAATTCTTTCAGTATGCCGAAAAAAATTGTCCACAGGCAGATTTCTGTGTCCCCGACATTGTCGTCGTGCTGGGGTGTTTCTGCTATGGGGTAAAAATGTATTTGAATTTTTTTTAAGTTTGTGAAAGTCAGGAATTACGCTTGAAAATATTGAATTTCCATTCAGCGTTGGGAATTTTTCTCTTCTAAGAGAAGAAGAACATGACCGGATTGTCGACAGCTCTACTCTAGAACAATTTTCAGTGGAGAAAGAGGTGGAAACTCGATAAAAACAAAATTTGTGATTTTGCAGTGACTCCACAAAAATTAAATTAGTGATTGCGAGAATGCAAGTCTCTTTCATCACTTGCACATGCCCCTGAGACGTTCATTTTCACTGTACTAGATGTTCAGCAAAAATACACGGTGGTGGGATGTTGAGATTATTTTAAATTAATCAAATGAGAAATTAAAAATTTGAGCAAGTTACCAGTGTAAGTCAAACATTGGAAGCAGAAAAATATTTAGTTCTGACGAGTACTTATCTTTCTCCGAATATCTTAAAACTGTCAGAAAAATTATGCTATGGGTTAAAAATAAAACAAACTTATACTGTAGTAAATCAATGTGCAATAAAAGTGAATATGCCTACTACTTAGAATCAAAATGAATGTCTGAAATAAGGATCATAGTAAGGCATTTTATGGTAGATATCCTGAAGCAACAAGTATAAACAGAGCTCTGCCATTTGAATTTTAACAAATATTGGAATTTCTTTAGTAATTTAGAAAAAATGCATGTTAGTGTTGGAAAGTAGTTCTAGTGAAATAGAACAATCTTTACACTTAGTTAATTCTACGGATGAAATTCAACTTTTCTTAGTGAAAGATTTTGATAGCTCCCCCATGCAAGACGAAGATTTCATATTAATAAGATTTGAAAAATACAAAATGTTGTGTATTTTCTAACTAGTTTTAAATGGCAACTTGAATGATAACTACAAAGTTCTATTTTTAAAGAAAAAGTTTGACAGTTATGGATTTTTTTAGATAGTGAAATAAATATATTATTGTCCCCCGTCCATTTAAATGTCCCATTCATCCCTAGGCTAGGGATAATTTGTAATTTTTACAATAACTTTAATTTTGTCACAAATGTTCTAAATTGTCAAACTGGAACATGTCTAAATTGCAGCTTGACAATATATCTATGAAAATCTGTATCAAATTTGCTATTTTAAATGTATGTTATAAAGAAATAAATATTTTTATTTAAAATGCCCTATCCATCCCCCACCTCCCCTAAATAAAAATGTCACTGCATCAACATTTTCGACCTTGCATCTTATACTTTGGGCCTGAAAAATAGTTGATTAAAATAAAAAATGACATTTAGCTCATTTTCTAAAAATGTCACTATAAATAAGTTCCATCTTTTTTTCATTAGCTGTTGCTGGTTTTGTTTTCAGATAATCTTTTCTTTCAAACACTATTTAATTTTAGAGAGAGGGAAAGTGCATCTGAAAGTACTCTTGTATGTAGAAATCAGAATACAGTAAATAGTCATGACACACCATTGTCAGCTCTATTTTGGATCATAAAATTCTAATCTATGACCACACTAAATTGCCTACTATCCCAACTGGCTTTAAAAGTTTAAGTTTATTTTCACATTGTGTTGCAAAACTAAAGGAAGTTTGATTTAAATTATAAGTTTATTTTTGTATAATTTATTTTTCATTTACTTATTTATTTATTTTTTGCAGATTTCAAAACTCTCCAGTGTATGTAAAATTTCTTCTTTCCATGACAGAGATTGTGGGGTGTTTTGGAGACAGTCAGATTTAATGTAGATCAGAGTTGACAATTAATTTTAGAAGTCCTAGTTATTCACTTTAATACAAGATCAGAAAAACCTTACATCATAAAAACCTTCATGTTTTCATTTTTAATTCACATTGCAGAAAGTGAATGCTTGAAAAGAAATACACATCAACAGTAAGAAAGATTTCAAGGTCTTGCCCAAGCTTTCAAATAATAACATTTACTAACTGTTACTGTAAATAAACTGACTGGGTGGAATGACAACTCTGAAAAAATATAGTATTGTTATAGTTCATTTATCATGAGTTATTTTCAGTGATTGTCGTTATTCTCCCATGGCTGTTAAACCTTGCCACAGTACTCAGCAGGAAACATTTACTCGGATTACTCTTCCGAAAGATGATACTTGTACTGTTGCAGGTGTGAAAACTTTAGAGTGCAATCTGTGTCTGAAACGGTTTCCTAAACTGTCTAAATTAAAGATCCACCTTTATGTCCACACAGGGGAAAAACCTCATGTTTGTGACATATGTAAGAAAGGATTCTCTCAGAAGGGAATCTTGGATAGACATCTTCGCACTCACACAGGAGAAAAACCTTTTGTGTGTGACATATGTCAGAAAGCATTTACTTATAAATGCAGCTTGAGTGGCCATCTTCATACACACACAGGAGAAAAACCTTATGTGTGTGTCATATGTAAGAAAGGATTCTCTGATCAGGCAAACTTGAAATCACATCTTCGTACACACACAGCAGAAAAACCTTATGTATGTGACATATGTAAGAAAGGATTTTCTCTTAAGACAACTTTGAAAGCACATATTCGTATCCACACATCAGAAAAACCTTATGAGTGCGACATGTGTAAGAAAGGATTCTCTCAGATTTCGCACTTGAATAAGCATCTTCATACCCACACCGCAGAGAAACCGTATGTGTGTGATATATGTAAGAAAGGATTTTCTCAGAAGCTATACTTGAATAGACATCTTCATATCCATACTGCAAAAAAACCTTACAGTTGTCATGTATGTCAGAAGGGATTCTCTGGTGAATCACAATTGAATGTACATCTTCGTACCCACTCAGTATAATCACCTTTAAAATTGATATTTTCTGTACATGTCTTGACAAAACACAAACAGAAATATATCCAGACGACTGGAGGACTGATTAACATTAGTTTCCTAGAAATTATTAAAGGTGTCATAAAAATACTTGTTTATTTAGGTTTTTTCAACTACATTTGATATTTTTCTTCTGAATTGGAATACAAATGATGTTCATTCAAACTTCAGACTAATGGTTGTTGTTTTCAGATTTTAATTTGTTAATTATCTATTTTTTCTAAATTTGAAAAATTAAAAAAATCACTTAAAATTTCTTTCTCATAGAGCGAAGCTTATTACTGTCTTATGTTATCTGTGTACCTCATGTAAGATACCAAAGATGAATTTGTTTTCTTTCTGTAGCAAAACACAGATTGTATTGGTGTGAAAATAAAGCTTTTAGTTGTTTAATTTTAAAGTTTTAGTTATTTTTTCATTGATTATTTAATAATTAACTACTGTAAAAAGTTGTCATTAAATGTTTTTGATTGAGTTAAGGTGTTTTTATTGCATAAAATCAGTCTCTTTTTCTTCATTAAAGATTACTTCTTTGAGATTGTCATTCTTGCCAAACAAGAGACTGAGCGTGTAAAAACTTTTTTGTTTGAAGTTATATGTTAACCCAAAATTTTTTAGGTTAAAAAAACTACTTTTTTCTTCGAAAACAAATATTTATTGAGCATATCAAAATGTTTGTTAAGGAACATCATAGTAGGGGGAAATCTATTTATACATCATAACTTAATATTATTTACAACTGTATAGCTCCAGTCAAGTTATGAATATTAGTATTATTATATAATTATTGTACAATAATTATCAGTGGAAATAAGAGTAAGAAATGCTATGAAAAGAAATTATGGATTATTAAAACCAAACAAATTTTTTTTGCACAAGCAAATATTAATTATTAATTGATTATATTAGAATATTTGTTGTGTAACTAAACCCTCTCTGGGCAGGCTTTATCAATTTTGCAACAGAATAGTAGTATAAGTTCTCACAAAGTAAATCAGTTTTACCTTCTGTCATATGCTTCGAACCAGGGGTAGTCCTTGTCTTTTCTAAATTTTCACAATATTACATTTCTTGTTGGGCACCATTAAGAACATCAACAACTAGCTATGTTGTACAACTGCCGATGTTTTTGCCAAAATTTTTTATCTTTCGTCTAACTTTTTTTTTTTTTTCAATTTGCGATGTTGGTGATTGACAGCATGATTCCTGCATTCAACTCATTGTTCATTCTTATAATCACTTTTCTAAGTATTACTTTATATATCTACTAATTAAAATGTCATGTGCTGTAAGTTTTAAGTGTTTTTCATGCTGACAGTTGTTTGTTACAGGATGACAAAATTGTTCTGTGTTCAAAGTCATAATTTTTTAAGCTATTTTTAATTGTATTGTTTTGTAAGGCTTCATTTTACTGTATCATTCCACATGTAAAAAAGAACTAAAACAATGCTACTAAAAAAAAACCTGATGTGGGCACCTGATGACATGAATTCTTTGTACATGTACTTACTGAGCACTCTAGTGGGTCATAGCTAAGCCAACTAGATAGCGGGGATCTATTTGTGCATGACATAAAAACTTTGTCATCCAAATGCAGTTGGTGGGTATATTGGGCAGCAGGTTCTTTCAAATGGCTATACCTGTAAGGGTTGTATAAACACTTGTATATTTTCACTGTGCAACTACACGGAAATGCCATAGAAACACAGTTATGAGCAGCCTGATTCGTGCATTACGTGCTATGTGGGGGGGGGGGGAATTGCCAAAAGACACAGCCCGATTGAGGCAACTGTTGACAGTGGTCAAAAGAGAAAAAATTGGACCCCCATTGCAGTAACCTCTCCCTTCCAAGAAACCAATTATGATTGGTTTATTCTGAAAAGTTTTTAGTATATTTTGAGTAATCTGAAATAAATGAATATATATATATGATGTCAGTGAAAGAGATATAACATCAGTGAAACGTTACATTATATGGAAATGTCACATCTTAGTTGTCAACATGCACGGAATATAACTAACCACTTTTTGTAAACAGTACTTTTTTTTTTTTTTTGAGAAAATAACTAATTCAAAAATTTTGTTATTTTCTAAGGTTAAAACTACTGTTTACAAAAGTGATTAATTATATTCCGTTTTTAGCTATGCTGTTTTCAGATATGACGGTAAATGTTCACCATTTTGTCCATTCATAAACTCATTCCTACTTAAATAATCTCCATAAAAGTTTTAACACAACAGAAAAAAGAACAACTTTATTCTACCAAAAAAAAAATAATAATAATAACCTTTTACAACAGTTGCCACTCAAAGCGAAACTAAAGGGAAAATAAAAACTACACTCGTTAACATTATGTTATAAGTATAGCATATGAACAATGCTGTACTTAATATACTCCCAACTTTTGATAACAGGATTTTTATCAAAACAAATATTTATCTAAACTAAAATTTAACCTAAAAGTCCATTTTAAAGTTCAAAGTCCTTGAATCTACTAGGCACTCTTATAGCTCGACCACTTCTGGTAACTCTCTCTTCCAATATCTTATAAAGAGTTGTAGGGATATTTTCTTGTTCAGTATCTGCCTTTTCAGGACTTCTTTTAGATTCTGGTTGTATTTCCAATAAATATAAGAATTGAATTCGTCTTAGAATCTCTCCTTTCAATGTCTTAACTTTAACCAATCTGACGTTATTGCCTTTACCGGGATACAATTTGACTATTCACCCCAAAGGTCAAAGTGCTCGCTTCTTATCTTTGTTTTCGATTAAAACTATGTCCTGGACTTTTAATTCATAAGATGACTTCTTATTTGTTTGCTTGAGCATGAGATTTCCTAAATATTCTACTCTGAAACGTTTTCTCAACTCTTCCCGAAGTCTTTGCTGGTACCGTAACCTTCTAGTCAAATTTATTTTGTCTTTATGGTCAAGATCTGGCACACCAACTTCCGGAATTTCTTGCAGAAACATTGCAGGAGTAATTGGTTTTAACTCATCTGAATCTTCGGATACATGAGTTAATGGTCTTGAATTAACTATAGCTTCACTTTCACAAAGTGAGCTAAGTATTTCTTCATGAGTTAGTGAAGCATTCTTCAAGATTCTTCTTAGCATTTTCTTAACAATTTGGATGAAACGTTCCCAGAAATCACCCCAACAGCAAGCTGAGGGTGGATTAAACTTCCATATAATTCTTCTATTAGTTGCTTCACCTTCAATCATTTTCCAATCAATAGCATTAAAAAGATTATTAGCTCCTGTGAAGTTCATCCCGTTATCACTATACATTACAGGACGTCCACGTCTGGCAATAAATCTTCGTAAACTTAAGAGAAAGCAATTCGTAGATAGAGAAGTTAGCAATTCCAGATGAATAGCTCTGAATACAGCGATGTATACAAAGCAAACCAGGCTTTTGTTCCATCTTTCAGAATAAGAGGGCCTGCTAAGTCTGTTCCAACGACTTCAAAAATGGATGCTTCTCTAATTCTGTCTTCTGGAAGTGGCACAGAAACTGTTCTCATTGCTTTTGCACAGTGTCTTCTACAAACAATGCATTTAGGAATAGCTGCTCTTATTGTTTTTCTACAGTTTATAATCCAAAATTTCTCTCGAAGATTGGTTAAGAGCATATGAAGTCCAGCATGATGTAAATTCAAATGATGACCTAGGATGAGTAGTTTAATTAATTTATGTGTACTTGGCAGTGAAATTGGATACTTAAAATTTTCTAAATCTTTCCCCAACTAGCAATTTTGCTCGGGCTACCACTCGGCCACGTAACCGGCCGATGACATCCCGGGCAAAATTGCTTGTAGGGTCCTCTCTGTTAATTTTGCCTTGACTTGCAAAATTCCTTCATTCTTAAACACTCTGATGGACTTTAATTTTTTAATATCTTCAGATGAAAAGAAATCAAGTTGTATGAGCTTTACTATAATTTTTTCTGTCTTTTCTAGCTCATGAACTTTAAGCTCTCCATGCTCTCTTTCTTTTCTTTTCTTTCGGGAATTTTCTACAAACCTGTACATCTACCCGATCATTCTTAAAATTTTAGTGTATTTCGAAAAATAGCTAACAACTTTTGAAGACAAGTCATTGACATTATTCAGTGCTGTTAGAACTATCTTGCGCCTTTCCGTGTCAACGCTCTCTTCGTCATCATTTGGGGTATAATGAGGCCATTCTTTTTCCAACGGCTCCAGCCACTGAGGACCCTACCACCAATGCGATTCTATTAGTTTCTTCGCTGAACAACCATTTGATGGCTAGTTAGCAGGATTCTCAGTGCCTGGTACATGTCGCCACTTTGTTCGAGCTGTGAGATTTCTTATCTCCTTAACTCGGTTTTTTACAAACACAATCCATGCATCATCATGAGTAATCACATCTAATACAACAAAGTTGAATCTGTCCAATAATATTCTTCAATATGTTGGATACTTAAAGCCTTTTTCACCATATCAGAAAGACGTGCGCTTATTGTACATCTAGTCTAGGAACTGACAATGCTTTCAGTGGTGAGATTCTTGATTTAGCAATCACCAGTTGCAGTGAGACTTGATTTTCACATTCACTCCTCAAGAAAATGACAATTGAATATGATAGTTTAGATGCGTCACAGAAAGTATGCAGGTTGATGGATACACAGTTTTCCATTGACATATATCTTAGAATTTCTACCAATTTCAAAAGATGACGATCCTTGAACCACTTCTTAAACTTTTTAGTTACATCTTTTGACAGTTCATCATCCCAACCAAGTTTTGATTTCCAACTTTCTTGAAGAAGTAATTTTGGATACAATGTTACAGGGCAACAAAACCCAATCAGGTCAAAAACTCTTTGTGCAATAGAAAGTAACTTTCTTCGAGTAAATGGTTCCGTCATTTCAGGTTCTAAATTAATTTCACAAGATAAAGTGTCAGTTCTTCGATTCCACAGCACTCCTACCTAAGACGAAATATTTCTAGTTCTGAAGTTGATACATTAAAATTGGTAAACTCCCAGCCGCTCAATTCAAATTTAGCATTTTGCATTAACTGTGTAGAGACTTCTATAAAATGTTGAGTTTCACTTTCTGTGTCATTGAAGTGACGCAGTTATCAACATAAAACGATCTCAATAATTTTTCAGCAGTTTCTTTGCGTTTTATGCATGTATTCTCTAGATGATGACGAATGACTGATCCAAGAATAAACGGACTGCAGGGAACTCCGAAAACTACTCTGCGGTGCCTAAAAACTTGAATTTCTTTACTCTCACTATCCTTCTACCATAGAAATCGAAGATGATCTCGATCTTCTTCGGCAATGCTTATCTGTAAGAAGGCCTTTTTTATGTCAGATATAACACTTATTCTTTTTTCTCTAAATCTTACTAACAATGACGGTATTAATTCCAAGTTGTTAGGTCCTTTTTCAATGTAATCATTGAGTGAAGGAAATCCTTTCTTTCTATTTAATGCGTCGAAAACTGGTCTAACATTAGTTGAATTTTCCTTAAAAATTCCTGTATGTGGCAAGTTGCAATCAGATTTCGATAGTTCTTCAAATGGTAAGTTTTCAATACATCTTCTTTTAACCATTCCTCAAACACATTGTTATATGCATCATATTTTTCGTCCATTTTTAACTTGGTTGTTGTTTTTTCTAGTCTTCTTTCAGCTATATACTCAGGAAGATTTTTGTCATGTACCCATGTCAATTTCACTTCATATCTTCCCTCAGCATCTTTTCTTAAATTTGCGATAAAATGATCGTTTATGACCCTATCAATCTCGCTTCTAGATTTCAATTCAAAGGGATCTGTAATGACAATGGCTTCTAATTCCCAGAGGTTTCTGATATCTTGATTGTGAATTAAGAGGGAGGTAACTACAGCAGTAATAGAATTTTTACCTCCAGTTGGCGGTTTACCCATCAAAACCCACCCGAGCAGTGTTTCCATGGCAAAAATTCCTGTACTTATTATTATTATTATTTATTTTTTTTGTATAAATATTTCTGCTCCAGCAAAGTCTGAGCCTATCAAAAGATCAATCTGCGGGTTGACACGATCAACATCTGTGATATGAATTCCCTTTCCAGCTATTTTTGATATCCAAGGTCCTTTCTGCAGACTAGGAACAGGATTATAGGCTGAGCTAAAACAGGAATCTTGCAGCTATAACCAGTATGCAGATTCTCAACATTTATTTTATAACATTTATGATTCACATCAGATGTCCTTCCTCCAAACACAACGTGTGTTAATTTTTTTATAAGCTTCTGATCTTATTATTAAGGATTCTACTGTTGATTTTAAAACATAGGAGTATTCAGATCCAGTATCGATTAAAGCTCGCAGATGAAGTTTCTTTCCTTTATGTTGAGTAGCAACCACTAAAGCTTGAAGCAAATATCTTCCTGAAGTACAGGGTGGCCATAATTAAACTGCAAGTGTTCAAGGCATGCTGGAGAAAAAACTACCGGGAATATTCCAATGAAATTTGGTATCTACACGTTTCAGAACATGCGCAAGTCAAATATGCAAAAAAAGAAAATCGCCATTTTCACCCGATAGATGGCGCTGTACCGTATTTAAAAGCTCACCGGTGGCATATATAACTTCCAAAACCGATAGGCAGAGCATAATGACATTCTAAGAGGCATATAAACAGTAAAAACATCATTTACAATTTATCAAAATTCCAGGTGAGGTGGGTTTACACCAGAGATTTTAAATGCGACGGTGGACCATGCTGTTTTACGTTTTCAGCATGTGGTTGCATCTGGTGGTTCGCATATTGAGCACATCATGTGATAATTTCATTGAATAAATAATGGTTTAATTGTTCTCCAAAGCGTCTTTATGAATTGTTTAATTTGTGATCTTAATTTATGTTAATTTTTGATTAGATGGTACTGTAAAAATTTAATTACTGAAGCGAATTGTATGGAATTTTGATAAACTGTAAATGATGTTTTTATTGTTTATATGCCTCTTAGAATGTCATTATGCTCTGTCTATCGGTTTTGGAAGTTGTATATACCACCGGTGAGCTTTGAAATAGGGTACAGCGCCATCTATCGGGTGAAAATGGCGATTTTCTTTTTTTGCATATCTGACTTGCGCATGTTCTGAAACGTGTAGATACCAAATTTCACTGGAATATTCCCGGTAGTTTTCTTTCCAGCACCCCTTGAACACTTGCAGTTTAATTATGGCCACCCTGTACATGTTGACGAAAGAGTGCTAATTTCGCAATTTTCTTGATTGCACTCGACAGGAACTTTTTAATTTCTGCTTAAATTCTGGATAACAAACAAGGTAGTGCTTTTAACCACAAAACATACACAGAACTTTGCTTTTAAAATTTTTAGCTCGATGTTGGTTTGTTTTCAAACACGCCAAGCAATAGTTTTTCTCTTTCATAATTTTCAATTTTTCATCATGACTTAAATTTTGTGCTTTATAGCAATCTTTACTTTGATGAGATTTTTCATAGAATATGCAATTTATTACATTATTGTTATTGATTTCTTTTGCTTCCGAAAACAAGTTGCTTGCAGTATGTATAGCAATATCTTCCCTATGAGTTTTCCTGTACAGATAACTTTTCTTCATACCTGACTTCGCTAGATTTATTCTTTCTTCGCCTTCGACCTCAGCCCTTAGAAAATTTAAAAGCTGGGTCAGTATTGCACTGTATAATTTATCTTCATTTGTTGAATTTCTCAACCAAACTCTCGACACGTCTTCTGGAATACACGACTCCACAAGTGGAAAGAGCATTGCAGAATATTTGTCTGAGGTCATCCCAATGGATTCTAATGATCTGAGGTGGGATTCAAGTTTATCATATAACTGAGTGATACTAAGTCTTTATTTGGTAGCATTTTTAACAACAAAAGTTAATAGTTCATGAACATAGTATTCCACTAACAATTCCTCACGCCATATCTTGTTTTGAGGCTTTCAATCGCTTTTGTATAATTTTCTGCCGTAGGTGGATAGCTATCGATGATCTCTTTCGCTCTTGTACCTGGCTACATACACTGTATTAAATATTGGAATTTGTCTTCTGACTCCATTTCTTTATGCTCGTGAATTCATTTAAACTGACTCCAGAAACACAACCATTCTTTAACTTCACCGCCAAATTTCATTAGTTCAATTTTGGGAAGTTTTATTTTTGATTTCTCATTATTTAGTATATTCCTGTTTGGTTGTGATTTACTTTCTATAAAAGAATTGACGCAAACTATAGCTTCATCATATTTGACTTTATATTCTTCTACAGATACAAATTCATCAGAATAATTTTTACCATTATCGTCAGCACTTAAAGCGAGTTCTAAAATTTCGTTGTCAAGAGTCATTAAATCAGCACTAATGCGTTCTAAAGTAGCTAATTTAATCTTAACATCACTTATTTCTATATTTTCATCACGGCTCACTAAAAGAAGTCTCCCTCCACCCTAACATTGGCATATTCCTGTTACACTTTGCAAAAATGGTTAACTTTTGATTTCTGAGAGACTTCACGAAATTTTAACTGAGGTAATAGGAAATGTTATTAGACTTTTTTTTTGTGTGTGTGCGAAGTTAATTGAAGTAAATTTTAATAGGATGATGAATAAAAGATACGTTTTTAATTCATTATAGTTCAGAAAAAAAACAAGCAAAACGCCCTTATCAAAACTATTTTTACAAACTATTTATAAAACCAGGATAAGCCGAAATAGCGATCATGTTTTGAACATTATAAACATACTGGGTAAGCCAAATGACTTGTCACTTCCATTAATATTTGGTGCTTCGTCTTTTTCCTTTGTATGTAGCATTTACTCGTCTGTGTTTCTGAGTTCAAATTGAACTTTTTCGTAACTTTTACTGAGTTTTCTTTCGTCTGCTTCCCCTATTTTCCTTCACAATCCGCTTCAATTTTCTTTCATCACGTTTGGTCATTTTTTGGGGGGATCTGTGACCCCCCCACCCCCCCCCTTCATGTTGAAGCTTTTGTGCTACCATCAGTTTATACATCCGATTCAATTTACATTCATAGTTAAGGATATTGAAATACTAATTACGAAAAACCATTACTATCCTAAAACTATTGCTGCTTTAATAGGAAGTTAAATAATGCTATTTTTTCATTGAAAATTACGGTGACACTCAGCAGCGTCTGCAAAAGTTTGAGGACAGTATCTGTACAAGAATATTTCAACTACGTATCGATATATAAGCTTGAGAATCACACTACTCGGACTCGGCATCATTGAAAATACAAATTACACTACTAATGATTTCTCTCTAATATACCCAGAGCCCGATTATCACGCCGGCAATGGGGGGCAATATCCCACGGCCCCTGAAAAAATAGGGGCTCCCAAATATCCCGATTATCTAGAATAGCAATTTATATATGCTGAATAATAATAATACTTTTAAAAAAATGAATTTCTTCTGTAATATCTATTACATAATAGTATATCACTAGATCAATTTGGACACATATATTTTGGTTCGTAAGTGCGATTTGATGGAAGTACCAAAACTGCAGAAAATTGAAATATATATATATTTTTTTTCGAGTATCGGTGCTTTGTGTTTTATGTTTTACAAACATAAGGCACCGGTTGCCTTTTGTTTTATGTGTTAAAAAAGTTACTTTTTTTTTGCCGGTCCCAGAAATTTTTCAAGCATGCCAAACTTGGCACCGTGCCATGTAATAGCCATCCCTGAGAATCCATATGAGCTAATACATATAGCTGCCAACTGCTTCGATTTTATCGGAGTATTTTCCACCACAATTTTTGAACAGTTTTATTTTAAATTAAAAATTTGGTATTGAGCTTAAATTTCTAAGTAAAAATTAGTGGTGGAAAGTGATCCGATAAAATCGGAACAGTTAGCAACTAACACAAATTGCTTACAAACATTAAAGTAAAAAAAAATTTTTTTAATGTATAATCTCTGCTTTTTTTAATGTATAATGGCTGTGCCGGCACAGCCAGCTGTCGTCAAAAAATGATCTCTAGATCTGTGGCACGCGATGAACGCTTCGATCGTCCGCCATCTTGTTGGTAGTTAAGTCGAGCGATGGCAACGGCGGCCCTTTTTTCCAGCATTGGGCAATCTATCCAGCTGTTTCTCGCATTCTTCCATTTTTCAGCAGATGTCAGTGCTATTAAAAAGAATCGTGACTATTTTTTTTACGGGAAATGACGTGTTCAAAAGTAAAGGATTCTCGTGGAGCTATGTCACCCGCAACTATTATTATAGAAATCGAACCTATTCTTCGTGACTGGCAAC
Organism: Cheiracanthium punctorium; assembly: GCA_038373885.1. NCBI lineage: Eukaryota > Metazoa > Arthropoda > Arachnida > Araneae > Cheiracanthiidae > Cheiracanthium > Cheiracanthium punctorium. The sequence goes on along the minus strand of JAWZYV010013339.1, from coordinate 86,824 downwards.
AGTCAAAAGTCAGAGTTAGGTGTTCCCAGAGCGGGAACACTGCGCGTTAAAATACTTGGGATAATAAAGGGGACCCCAAAGTGACCTGTCGCCTCGGGGACCCGGCTAAGTATGATCAAGCTCTGCACACACCGTACCGCCGTTCTTCTCTGTCCTTATTTTTCTATCTTTGTATTCGCCCCCCATCAGTTTCTTTCTTCATGCTCTCCTTTCTATGGGAACGGATTAGTTGCACCGGGCGAAGGGAGAAAAGGGAGAGTTGCATCCCTGAAATTGAGGGAAGGGGGCAATCGTAGGGGAACTCTGCGGTCTCTGAAAGGGCCAGCGGTAGCATATTTTGGAGAGGGGGCCCTTACAGCGATGGCTGCACCCAGTGATCTTCTTTTGGGTATCGCAAAAGGCCAGCGGTAACATATTTTCGAGGGGCCCTTTACAATGATGGCCGGACCCAGTGATCTTCTTTTGGAGTCGCAAAGGGCCAGCGGTAGCATGTTTTCAAGGGGCCCCTTTCAGCGATGGTCGAACCCAGTGATCTTTTGGGTCTCGCAAAGAGCCAGGGGTAGCGTATATTCTAGGGGGAGGGGGGAAGATGAGGATTCCGGTGCAACTCGCTCCTCGATTTGATTGACAGCTGTTGGCGCGGGTGCAACTGATCTTATTGTCCCTTTCTGTGATTTGTATTCCTCTCAAGTTTTCTTAATTTTAAATGCTGTGTGTTCATGTGTATAGCAGATTGGTGGCACTATATACTCTCTGTCGAAAATAGTATCTGCAGCATTATAGTTCTTCAACAGCTACAGGATCATTCAAAAAATTCTAATACATGCCGATCTATAATAGTTTAGAGACATTCATCCATTTCAAGTTCATTAATCTTTTACAGACCGAATTTATTTCCATGCATATTTTAAATGAGTTTTTTTTTTTTCATATTTGGTCTTCTGATGCGTTAGTTAAATGATATTAGTCATTAAATGGGGGGTGTTTTTTAATACAATTTTCACTGTATTTCCAATTGGGACCATGGGTCATTTCAGAGTATATTTTTAAACTAGTTTCAAAAACAGAATAGACTCATGGGCAGTTTAAGCAATAAGTGACATATTAAAAGAATTAATGAAAGATTTATTTTTAAATTTAAGTAAATATGAATTAAGTTTGAAGGGGGGGGATATCAAGATAGTTCTGTAAAAATTTATGAAAATGTTGCCCGATTGGGCTCAAAAATGTTTTTGAAAGTGTATTATAATGGATGCATTTTGCTTGATTTATCAGCTTTATTTTCGCTTCACTTCTTTCAGTGCTTTGAAACGCATATACGGGATGCAGTTGGAAGAGTCGTTTTCGCAAAAACTCGGGAAGCGTAATTTGTTTATCCTTTGACCACAGAGTGGAAATAGCTGAACGTAGAGGAAGTGACGGGCCCACTGTGTCTAATGATTTTCACTTGTGGTGTGAAGTTATTTGAATCAACAATAATCAGCACTGTGCTTCTCCGCGTGTTGCATTCTTAATACCATAATGTCTAAAAAAACAACAAGCCATTGCTAAAAGATTTTTAAAAAACTAGAAAAACTTCCAAAAATCCGCGTTTAAAAAAATTTGTGCTCTAGGTTGTGCTTAGCATGCCTGAATATATTCAATGAATGAGCATTTTTGCATTATCTGCTGCGGAGGGAGACGACATAAGTACTCAAATTCAAATAGAGATGGCAGCACTACAGATGAGTCATAAGGATGGGCACTTGATAATTTTGCACAAAAAGTAATTCAAATGGCATTTTAACTGTTTTAATCGGCGCTATAATATATGTAAAGAGTGAAAACTTGTTCAGAACAAGAAACACTTACAATTCCTCCTTCCATGTAGAAAATGTTTGGTGACTATTCTGCATGATAGTTCAGTGACGGATACAGAATTTTCTTTTGGGAGGGGCTAAATTTTTTAAAAAGCCTATTTCACCCAATTAAAATGTACTATAAATCAAAATTTTATTCTAAACCTATGTATTAGGCTTTTGGGAGGGGCTAAGTAATAAAATATGATCATTTTAGCTATTTAAAGTGTATAATAAAGCATAATGTTACCCTTGAGCAATCTCTTTTGGGGGAGCTGAAGCCCCCTAGCCCCTCCCCTGGATCCGTTACTGTGATAGTTTGAGTTAATCTCTATGTTTCTATGTATGAGTTCTAGGACTAGTATGTCTAGGCCCTCTATCTGTTGTTCCTTGCATACAGTAAGATCGTATTTTTTATTTCCATTTTGGTACTTACATATTATCCCGGCGGTCCGCCAAGACCAGCGATTTTTCACCAATATAATTGCCGGACACATGAAATTATTGATGGTTACGAATACGATTGGCAACAGTTTGCCAGCACTTTTTACGAAAAAATAATTTGGCGGAAATGACCGCCAGGATAATACGTAAGTACCCCTATATTTTTACAGTACAAAATTTATACAAATGCACAAACATCCAAGGGTTAATTGGAGCCATTTTATCTTAATTTTGAAGTCCGTGATTTTGAATACGGATTCCATAATGGAAAAGATATCCATTCTGATTGTGATTCATTCATTCCATTGGCATCGTTGCCAACTACTAGAAATATTCCTTAACAAACTTTATTTTTTCATAAACAAGCTAAAACTGCTGAAATATTTAAAAAACTTCAGGTAATATCAAGCGATATCTAGAAAAATTTTGATTATTTTTATTGTTACGATTAAAAGGAAAATATCATTATTTTGAATATTCATAGTTAGTTTTTTTTGGCAACAAACATAATGCATTGTAGAGATGGGCGGTTCGACTCATTTTACTGATTCGAATCTCGACTCACTCACTACTTCGATGATTCGAATCAGTGATTCGAATCTTGAATCAATAAAACAACTAAAGAAATTTTCCCTCTCTCTGCGCCGAAAGCCGTACTATTTAAACACCCTTCACCCATTCATCGGGTTTCTTCTCCGCTGAGTTCTCGGGCAGTTAGCATCTCTCTCTCCTTGCTCCAGTAAAACTAGTGTTTAAACTGCCCGAAATGAAAATACAGGGGAGCTTCGTATGACCCCCTGGGCCTGTAAGATTAAAAGGTTAAGTTTGGTGTCAAAGTATTCGAAATTTTATGTATCGATGGGGGTCCCAGAGGGGGGGTCGAGAATCAATAAAAACGCGCTCCGATGGATAGTTTCCGAGATATACGTTAATTAATTATGGTAATTAGACTAATTAACCACGATTGAGGCTTAAAAGGACTGCAAACATGTAGAAATTGGCTCTGGGATGGTTTCCAGACTTTGGAGTTGCCGCCGGAGGAGGCTAGTGTTTAAAATGCCCAAATTGAAAATATGGGGGAGCTTCGTATGACCCCCTGGGCCTGTAAGATTAAAAGGTTAAGTTTGGTGTCAAAGCATTCGAAATTCTAAGTATCGGTGGGGTGTTGAATCTAGGGGGGGTCGAGAACGCGCTCCGGTGGATAGGTTCCGAGATATACGTTAATTAATTATGGTAATTAGACTAATAAACCATGGAGCTGTTTTTTCTGCGATGAGAGAAGAAGAAGCTTTCCGAGAGAAAGCAGTAGCAAAAGCATCACAAGCTGGTATTGATCTCAGGATTTTCTTATCGCCGGCCTCAGAGGCGTAGCCAAGGGGGGGGGGTTAGGGGGGTCATAACCCCCCATGAGGAATTTTTTGCCATACAAAATGTATATTCTTCACTACATTATCATACACACGTATACATATATATGAGTTGCAGTAGTCATAACCCCCCCCCATAAAAAAATTCTGGCTACGCCCCTGGCCGGCCTGTATTTTTGCCCTTTATCGAATTCGAGATTTCACTGAAATGAAAATGGGAATATCGGATATTTGATGTTGAAATAAAACCGATATGTCGATTTTTGGCCCAGTCCTACTGAGGGGCTGCTGCCCCCCCCCCCCGAAAAAAAAATGGGACCCTTTACTTAGCTTACAATTGAACTTTATCTTTAAATTTGATACCCAGCCCACCCCGAAATAAAATCCTGGCTACGCCACTGTCAATAACACTAACTACGCCACTGCTTTAGGCCCTATTTTGTATTTCTCTGAATTACGAAAGAAAATAAAATCATTCCCCTTAAACGAAAAACAAGGTAAAAAAAAAAAACGAAATCTGCTGCAATAAAGCGAAATGTTATTTTGCTTACTACGAAGTCCTTTTGTGAGAGCGCTTAATACCGCCCCTGTATCCTTCATTAAAAGTGACAAGCACAATCCTAACTTTATTTCATTCTATTTCCCTTCACATGAAAATCCGCCACCATGTAAACTTAACGTTCCGTTTTTTTTTTTTTTTTTTTTTTTTTTTTTTTTTTGAGGGTGGGGGCAGGGGGACATATATTAAAGTTAAAAGTAGAAAAGGGATGTTTCATTAAATTTTAAACAAATATTAAATCAGTCAGACAAGTTGGAAGGAGGGATTTTCTTAATTTTTTTTTCGGGGGGGAGATTGACCCCTCTTGCCCTTAGGAAGTAACGCCTATGCCACCCGCCAAAAGCAAACGATGTTCGACCCACTCCACACCCACAGACAGATAAAACTTTAAAATCCGACCACCAACCAAGAAATGAAACACCATAGATTCGAAAAAAAAACTTCAATTAAATGAAACATCCTTTCAACTCTTTTCGACTCCTTTCGACTCTGAGTCGATAGAAGATTCGAAAAAACCCCTCCAATTAAATGAAACATCCTTTCAACTCTTTTCGGCTCCTTTCGACTCTGAGTCGATAGAAGATTCGAAAAACTAACGAATCTCAACGATAGTATACAATCACCGAAACAGAGCGAAACACTGAATCAGTAAAGATTCGTTGCTGCACCAACTCAGTGACCAACTCACCCACACCCACTCATTTACTGTTTCAAATCATCTATCGACTCAGAGTCGTAAAGAGTCGAAAGGAGCCGAAAGGAGTCGTAAAGAGTCGAAAAGAGTTGAAAGAGTAAGGGAAAATCCCTGGGAACGGCAAAGGGAAAATAAGTTTTTCTTCCCTTCGCACTTGGAATGTATTTCCCTTGAGGGCTTGAGATTCGAATCAGTAGAGAGTGAGTGTAAAGACTGAGCCACTCAGTACCAAGATTCGAATCACTGATTCGACTCATCGAATCATTGGCCATCTCTAATGCATTGATCATGGCCTCCCTGGTTTATGTTTACGAGATGGTAATCTGTCGTTAAATATATTGGGAGTGATTAAATGCTATATATATATATATAATTTTAGATTTAATTTATAAATATAATTATTAAGATTCTTCATCTACAGTCGGTTTTAGGAATTTGGTTTCCTAAATTTAAGTGTAAAGAACGATTTTCATAACTGCCGCTTACACCTAGATAGCAAAAGTAAATATTAAGATTGTGGATCTAGGAAAATCATCTGGTAAGTCTTCCATTTTCCAATAAAAAAAATTATAAATAGAGCCCCTTCCCTTCCTTCCTAATATTGATATTCCCGATACACACAATGCATGTAGAAATGTTATATGGTAAATAAATTATCTTGGAGACGTTTGGCAAGTTATAGTATTTTGCGCCTAGTCCGTTAATTGTTTTTAATTTTATTTCTTGATAATTATAAACTTTTTCTTTTTATCACGATTACATCTTTAGTTAAATCTTGGTTTTGCACTGCTGTGCCATGGTGATAAACGTGTAAATGACTCAGTTTTTTTGTGTTGTTTATGTGCTAACCCTTGAAATCAGCTCCCAATTTGTTTGTAGTTAAATTGTAGCAAATCATGTAAATAAAATATCATTTTCTTAAGTTTTAACTTCCTGTCTGTTTTTGTATTTTTGTAGTCATAGTAGTTCTGTGTGAATATTTCGTTTTTATATTTTTCGAAGTTAATACTTTCAAATATCCAAAGTTTTTGTTCAGGGAACAGCTTTAGCATGGTCCCTTTTTTGGCGCGCTTCTGCCAAAAAATAAATTTGGCGCCAAAAAAAATGTAGAGCAGTGTTTCTCAACCTTTTTTGGTTGATGGCACACTGAAAATATCTGGAATTATTTGAGGCACACCTGAATATAAAAAATGACAAAGTTGTATCATACAAAGAATAGATAATATAAATAACTATAAAAAAATTTACTGACAAAAAGGTTTTCCCAGTAAGAGGGCTGAGCTGTTTTTTATAATAACCATAAAAAATATTTACTTACAAAAAAAAAATTTCAGTGCGAGCGCTGAGCCTGTTTTTTTTTTTTTTTTTTTTTTTTTTTAACAAATTAAAATTTATACAGGGTTTCAAAGTTGCGAGACAAGCTCGCATTTCATCGTCAACTGTTAAAAGTCTTTCTCATTTCTGGACTTGATTTCAGTTAGAGCTGAAAATCCATACTCAGAGAACCACGAGGATGCAAGGGAGAGGGGTTCTGAGTATGCAGAATGCAGACTGCGAGGATGCACTTCTGCAATTTGTTCTGCGAGGATGCAGAAAGAATTTTTACAGCTTTCAAGCTGATTGCAGTGTATGAATTTTTTACAGACAGCCAAAGCTCATCCAAATTTTTTTCGAAGAAAGTGGAAAGGTAAAACATATCGTTTCTCAGATCAATGAGCTGTTCTTTTGCTACTACTGTCAAATTTTCTGTTTTGCAGATTACAAAAGGGTTCATCAACCATTCGTATTCTTCAATGGAAAGTGAGGGAAAGTAGCTTTTAAGTGATGTTTGAAGTTCACCAATTGTGCTAATAATTTCGTTGGCAATTTTGTTTTTTGACTGGGATTCATTGACACCGGGAAAGCATTCAAAATTTCCTTTTGATACTTCAGCTTTCCACAGCATTAATTTTTCTTCAAATCACTTCAGTTTGGAAGTTGAAATCACAATATTCTCAGATGGACCTTGAAGACTTAAATTCAGAGAGTTCAGGTTTTCAAACAAGTCCGAGAGAAACTGAACTTGAGCCACCAAATCTCGTCAAGAAAATAAAAATCAACAGATGATTTTTCAATCTCCAAGAACAAAATTACTTCTGCCTTCAGGTGTATAAGCCATTTCAAAACCTTTCCTTTTGAAAGGCAACGCACTTCAATATGATATAAAAGAGTTTTGTAATCTGAATCTGCGATTCGAAATGCTCTACAATTTGTTTTATTAAGTCTGAAGATAAATCCTGGATTATACGTGATATTGTGTCATTTGAGAGCGGTACTTTCTTGACTTTATAGCTTTAGTTCAGTAATCTAACAATCGGTTAGTGCTCATAGAAATGATCAAATACATAATGGAATAATTAATTTTATAAAACATTTCAGTAAAATTAAATTTATCAAAGTAAAAAATAAATTACCTATTCAATAAATATTACACTATCATATTGTATATTAATACAAAAAGAAAAACATTTATTTCGCATTCGGGTTAATATGAATAGGACCTTCTTAAATATATATATATATATATATACACAGTGGACTCTCTCTATCTGAACACTCTCTAATGTGAACACCCCGGTAATATGAACACATTACGACAGTCCCGGCGAAGCTCCATAGACTTAACATTAGATTAACTCTCTGTATTCTGAACACCCTCTAATCTGAGCACCCCGCTATTATGAACGCTACTTTTGATCCTCATTCAACCTTTACCTCTCCGTAAACTGAACATGTGTTGGCAACTGGAATTCGAGGAATTCCCCTGGCATGGAAATTCAAAGAAAACTCATCCCCTCATGACTGGAGGGTACAGCGTTTCAAGTTTTGAGTCAAGTTCTTTTGTATTCCCTCATTCACAGAGCTCGCACCCCCCTCCCTCCCCCTTCGGCTTTTTCATATGATACAGTCTAGAAACCAGCCGATGAATCTGAAATTGCCAGCCTTTGATGCAACTGCAATCTTGACCAATGAAATGGAAGTGTTTAGGCAGGTGTTTATTTAGGCGTGTATTTGAAGTCATGTATCGTATGGCTTGTAGAGAGGTGAGGTAGCATAATCTATTTGGTTTTGTTCCTTTTGCTCAGAAAAGAATAAAGTTTTCATCATTTCACTGTCCTTGCAGGATAAGAATCACTGTAGTTACACAGATATGTCGGAAATAAGTGCTAAAACGAAAAAAATGAAAGAACTGAAACTTCGGGAAAAATACGAAGTTGTTAAAAAATTAAAGATGAAAGTTAGTCAAAGAAAAATTGCATCAGAGTTTGGAATTTCTGTAGGCCAAGTCAACGGAATCAGCAAGAAAGAGAAAGAAATTATAGCTGCTTTTGAAGCAAATGAACCGTCTTCAAAGTGTAGAATTTTTGAAAAGAAAACGGGAAACGAGAGCATAAACAATCACGTCTGGAAGTTTTTTACACAAATGAGAACAAAGAATCTTCCTGTCACTGGATTGCTAAAACAGATTGCTTTGGATTTTGCAGAAAAGGAAAATATCAAAGAATTCAAAGCATCGGAAGGATGGTTGACTCGCTTCAAAAGTCGGCATAATATTGAATTTAAAATTATGAATGGTGAAGCTGCAGACGTAAATATGGACACTGCAGAAGAGTGGAAAACTAAACTTCCGGACTTAACAAAGGATTTCAACGCAGCTGATATTTTTAATGCCGACGAAACAGGCCTGTTTTTCAGAGCTCTTCCAAATAAAACTTTAGCAGAAAGAAGTGAGAAATGTGTGGGCGGGAAGATGTCGAAAGAAAGACTTACCGTCATGCTCTGTGCCAGTTCCACAGGAGAGAAGCTCAAACCACTGGTAATGGGAAAAAGTGAAAAACCAAGATGCTTCAAAAATGTGAATATCGCATCATTGCCTGTTCACTATAAATCAAATCAAAAAGCCTGGATGTCATTCTCAATCTTCTCGCAGTGGTTGGAGGATGTCAACGAGATGATGAGGAGAGAAAGAAGAAAAATTCTTCTTCTTGTGGATAATGCAGCATCACACAAAAACATGCAACTCAGCAATGTGAGCCTGAAGTTTCTACCACCGAACTGTACTCCTATTATCCAACCATTGGATCAAGGAGTAATCAAGACCTTTAAAGCTCACTACCGAATCCATTTTCTGAGGAAAATGTCCCTGGTGATGGAGGAGGCAAATTCTGCAGCTGAACTAACAAAGAAAGTCACTGTTATGGATGCTGTCCACTGGATATCAATGGCTTGGAATGAAGTAACCCCTCACACTATCAAGAGATGCTTTTGTAAAGCAGGATTCCTGTGTGATGATGACCATTTAGGAATAGAGGACCAAGTATCAAAAGCTGTGAATGACTTGGGGTCAATTCTTCAGGAGCTTCATACTGAAACTGAACCTGACTCTTATCTCGAAGTCGATGGAAGCCTTCCGATTTGCGACAACAACATCGTTGAAGAGGAAGAGGATAGTGAAGATGAAGAAGCAGAACCTCAAGACACTAATGAAACAAAAAGAACACTTACATTCAAGCAATATGGCTAAGGGATTAAAGACCTGATGGACTGTGCGGTTGAGCATCATCCGGAAGCTTTTCCACTTCTTAAACAATTAGACAATATGTATGCTGCACGAGCATATACATTGCAAAAGCAGACTAAAATTACTTTTTCAAGTAATTAACCATTTATGTATTATATATAATTATGTATTATTATATATTTTGTAAAACTTTTTTAATAATATTAAATTTAAAAAAATGAGATGGTAGGATACAGGTCCGACTGAATTTTATTTGACATTGCACTAGCTGCCAAATCTAAACTAAGCACCTCCATCTCGGTAACTAGCGTGGCTAACTAGGCTTAGCATTCTATAAAATTTCATTGCGTACTCACATTTCTCTCCTCTATACTGAACACCCCCGTAATCTGAACACTTTTCCCTGGTCCCTTTAGTGTTCAAAATAGAGAGAGTCCACTGTATATATATATTACAGCAAATATGGTAAGACGCATGCGCTGTGCATAGGATATTCATGTGTGCTGCTGCAAACAGCTTTTTCAAAAATTAGCATACTTGTTTTCCATACTATGAGATACAAGTTTTGTGCTTCATAGTATATAGCTTAGTGGAAGTGAACAAGATAACGCACGAAAAATAGAAAATATCGTATCGCTAATATGACGATATGTAGTTTCAATAATTTTTCAAAAACCCTTGCGGCACATTAGACGACCTCTTGTGGCACACCAGTGTGCCGCGGCACACAGGTTGAGAAACACTGATGTAGAGGGTATATCGAGGCTTAGCCCAGGGGGGGATTCAGACATCCCACCCCCTTATGTGGATCTGTGCTAGTAAATAATATTTTTTAGGCATTGTTATGTAATATGTTATTCTTTACTTTAACCATGTTTGGAAATGTCCTTCACTCTTTAAAAAATTTTAAACTCTCAGACAATTCATCATTTAAATATGCGGGTGTGAGAGTGTTTAACATTAAAAATTACAGTAATATCACATTTTATTGTAGTTTCATTAATTTTAATCATTTTACGATTTGAAAAATACAAGATCAATGAGCTTATGTCTCAATGAGCATCAATTTTGAAATATTTACTAAGTTTGGTCTGCTGAAAAAATGTTGAAGTTTTTATTTCTTCCTGAAAATGTGCTAAATCCACTTGCTGAGTATTGCTATCATAAAATATTTATTGTCTTCTGCAAGTCACGAACTGCATAACATGAAGAGGATAAAGCAGCAAATAGTGTTCTTGCAAATGTACCTATGTAACTAAACTTCCCTTAAAAACTTTTTGAAAAAGGGCAGTTGAATGTATAAAAGCTTTACAGACAAGAGTGATTGATTGTTTGTTATGTAAAAGCTGATTGCGTTTGAAATGATAGTCTTCAGAATTAGTTGTTTTGGAGGAGATAATCGGTTCCTTTCTTCATGCAAAAATTTAGTTGAGGAATAATGAAATGATAGAAATATTTTTTCACTTGCTCTTGTGATGAATTCTAATATGCAAATTTCTCAGCAGGTTTTCACCTTCTTGCTCAGAGTAATTAAGTAACGCTTCATGTACTTATGCGTCATCATGATTCATTTTCTGATGAGTTACATTCAGGCGCGCACACAGAATTTTTGGCTGGGGGGGTCCAACTTTTAAAGTTTGGGAGGGGGGGGGTCCAATTTTTACGGCTTGGGCGGGGGGTCCAACTTTTAGGGATGTTCCAGATTGACAAAAATCAGTGATGAAAGAGCTCATTTTCATTGGATGGAATTCATCAAAACTCGTCCCATCCAGTTCCCTAAGTATACACTACACAGTACAATGGGAAGGAAAGTAATAGTTGTTCAGTTTTGAAAACAAGATGGTGTTTTATGTTCGCTTTCAGTTCGTTTTTGAAAAGTTGAGGAAAACGGGAAAAAAATTTCTTTTTTTATTTATTAGAACTGAAACTATTGCTACCTTTTTTTGGAATTATTTTATTTACTATAGATATAGGATAATAATCAATCGAAAAAAAATATCAAAGCCAATGGGGGGGGGTCCGGACCCCCTGGACCCCCCCCCCCCTTGTGTGCGCCACTGGTTACATCATTTCACCCCACTATACCAAGTAGATAAGATAGGGATGGCTGAAATGTGGAGGTCCTGAGCTCTGGCCTACCGTGCGAGAGTTGATCTAGAATTTTGGGCAGTTTTCTCCAGATGTAACATCAGTCTGCATTAGAACTTCAATTTGGAACTTCCTTACAGTTTTCAAAACAGTCTCACTTTCTCAAATCTTCCAAGATATTTCCCATCAGTGTAGTTCTATCTTAAGTATATCTTAAGTATCTATCGATTGTGGATACTTATTGTGGTATGACATATTGTGGATACTTAGCCACTATCTTAAGTATCTGAGCCTGTAGGAATTGCTCTTAATGATTTTTTTTACTGTGGTGCTTTGCTTTAATTTCGATGCATTATCCACATTATAAATTGGGACCATCCCGGATAACCGGCAACACTGATAATCCGATCCTGGTTAAACGATAGTCTACTGTATCATAAAAGATAATTATTTGAAAAATAGAAGTTTAATTTAACTTTTTTAATTTATGTTTAACACAAAGGGTAAGCTTCAATAGACATCCTACGTTTTTTTTTTTTTTTATTATTAAATTATTATATTTGACCTTTTCTGGAAATGCGAATGAATTCTGTGCTACATTCTGTTTTTAATCTTTTTCACAATGTTTTCTTAACATTTTAAAATTCTTTACTGTTGTTATTTTTTGGTTTTCCGACTATTATTGGAATTATAAGAAAGATTAGAATAATATTATTGGAATTATATTATTAGAAATATTATCGTTGGAATTATCGTTCCGACTACTATCGTTAAAATGAAATGAGGGGGTTGAGGGTTGCGGAGCCCCCTCACATAAAAATCAATTGTTAGTTAACGTTTTTGAAATTCATTTGTTTAGATTCTTAACCCTAAATTCTTGTAACAGATATTCAAATTTTATCAGTGCACTCGGTTAGAAAATGCAATTTATGGGCATCAATTCTTAATAATTTAGAAAAAAATACTTCTTAGTGTTGGAGAGTAGTTCTAGTGAAATGGAACAGTCTTTACATTTAGTTTATTCCACAGATGAGATTCAACTTTTTTTTTTGAGAAAAATTTTGGCAATTCCACATGCAAGATGAAGATTTTGTTTTAACAAAATTTTGAAAAGTCAAAATGTTGTATATTTTATAGCTAGATTTTAAAATGGCAATTTGAATAACTAGAAAGTTCAATTTTTAAAGAAAAAGTTTGGCAGTTATGTATGGATTTGTTTAATCAAAAAAGAACAGTGAAATATCCCCAAAAGTCTGATGTGTATAAATTGCCAAAACCACAAAGCGTGGTACAGAAAGAGTAGAAGGTTTCCCCAGGTTAGGAAAAATTTGTTATTTTTTACAAAAATTAGTTTTGTCACAAATTTTTTAAATTGTTAAACTGAAACATGTCTGAATTGTAGCTAGACAATTCCGTAATCTTTAATCCAAGAGTGAACAAAGTTTGTAGCTGGCTATATATGTGGGTAGGTGTGTGACCTCCAATCTTCTTATGCGTGTGCCTTTCGATCGCATAGCAAATAGTTGGGTTGTCGCAAACCTACCAAATTTTGTATACGGCTTCACTAGGACACGTCCTAACGCACCTCCAAACAATTTTTTGGAAATTCGAATCAGAAAATGTTTTATATATGTTTTTCTCGCATAATACGCAATAACGCCAGTAATAACTTTTGCAATAAAACGATACTTGCATCATTGGTTAGAGAAGAAAATTTTCGTAAGTGAGTTATATATACAGTCAACTCCCGCTTATCCGCAACTCTATAATCCGCGATATATTTCAAATGTAAACAAACAAGTTTGTTTACATTTTGAGCGGCATTTGATTGGTAGTATTACTGTTATAGAAGTTATTTGATTGGCTGAATGTTATAAAGACATTTATTAATGATTTTCCACAGGTATTTGAAGTAAATAATTTCATATATTTGAGCATATTATCATGTAATTAAACATACAGAAACTTATATCCTTAGTTGCATGTGTTCACTGAATGAATGTAAATAACGAACTCCGAAGCAATGCACCATCCAGTCACATCGCTTTACTCTTTAGCTGAATGAAACAAAAAAAACCCAATGAAAACGTTTGCTCTATGAGAGAGAGAAAAACTGACCGTTGCAATTAAAATTGGGTGAAAATATGTAACACCTTTAACTTTAAACGCAAACCGCAATTTGGCAGACTACACAGCAGTTGTGCAATTTTCCGATTCTCCCCCTTTTGATCTTCTGTCTAGCGATTTATTATGCAACAAAAACTTTCTCCACGTAACTGTAGTTCTATAGAAAGAAAGAAAGAAAAGTATAAAGAGACCACATGGCCTTTCTCTTTGTTTACATTTAACTGCCGGAGGAGCACAAGCAGAAATAATGAATCATCAGCACTTGAAATGTAACGCATGTGTGTGTGTGAAGAGGATAACATTCTTTTCTCTTTAAAGCTTATATAATAGCATAGAATATTTTTACATAACGATAAACCGAAAATTACCTCGCAAGATCTAAAATTAATGTAATACATACTGAGATATAAAATATACAAATGAAGTCCCCCCACCCCTCGTGAGCGACCAGTGAAATTCCTCCCTTTCTGATTGAGCTTGTTTATTTTATAATAGATATATTTAGTTAAAAGCGGTCTTTTAAAGAAATTTAAAACAACAACAACTGCCCTTTAAAAAAAAAAAAATTGTTTGTTTGTTGAAAAACTTCCGGATTTGGGGTCCCCTACTGTGCTATTACTTTTGAAGAAGGGTTAGCTCTGGGAGACGAGTATTTATACATTTTGCAAAAGCAATCATTTGTCAGTGACCAAGAGTTACTAACAATTAGAAGGCTTCAGGACAAAATTTCTGAAGAAAAATTAAAATCTCTTAAACAAATTACAATCACTGCAATGTTTGAAAAAATGAAAAATAAATAAAAATTTAGAGAGAATTTATTCATTTAATTTTGTATTAGTAATTGTATTTAATATTAAAAGTAGTGTTTTAGTTCAGCAGCATAAATATTTTCTTTCATCTGTCCTTTAGTAAATTCTCAGTAAATTTAATTGTATTATTTATTGTATTTATATTGACATTTAATTGTGCTTTTATTCAACAGCATATGCATTTTCTTTCATCATTTCCTATTTGTTTACAGTAAATTGACTATAATTTAAAGGGAAATTCTAAATATAAAAATGTAAACAAAAAAAATGACCTATAATCCGCAAAATCCTGTAATCCGCACAACCCTTGGTCCCAGTGAGTGCGGATTAGAGGGAGTTGACTGTATGTCATTTTGATGTAACAAGTTTAAAACCCATTTCGAAACGCAATCAGAATAACAGACTCTCAAGCAAAATAAATGCCATGTGCAAAATAATTTTGCATATTCTCATATTTCTGAACCACAGATAATTATATATTGATTAAAATTTAAGGTGATGTATCATTTACAGATTTTCACTATCGCACCCTGAAATCTATTAGTCATGATGTTTTTTTGTTTTTTTTTTTTAAACTTTTGTTAAATAATAAAATGCACATTTAGGCCTTCTTTAATAGACAAAATAAACATTAGTCAGGAGAGTTTTTCAAATCTCTATTTATTATAAAAGATGTCTGTCTGTTTATGCCTGGGTAGGTGTGTTGGCGGCATTTTTTGGACAAAGGGCTATACCTAGAAATACCAAATTTGGTACTCGGGAAGCTCTAAACATGAAGTTGTGCACCTCAAAAGCAATTTTTTCAAAATTCGACCTAGAAATTTTTTTATTTTATGTTTTATGCGATTTTTGGCATTTTCTTCATGTAATATAATGTGCAGATTTTTAGGAATTTTTTATTAATTCCTAAAAATCTGCATTTCACATTTACTCAAAAATCTGAGTAAACACAAACCCTGTGTAAAACAAAAATCTTTTTTTTTTTTCCCTTTTCCATAGAATAAAGTATTTACCGCTATTTTACGAAGCTTACGGCTTCTATTTTCAAATAATCAGTGTCCTTTTTCCTGTAAAAGATATCAATGTTTATATTCCCAAAGGTGAATTTATAGAAATAAAAAAATAGCATCTAAAAAACTTCTTGCATTCACTAAAAGTTCGGATAGACTATCACATGCCATTGCAAAGTGTGAGAAGGGTGGAGAATGAAGAGGCTCCAGTTAAAACTAAGCATTTTTTCCCCTGGATAGCAGGCTGTTGATTACGTAATGAGCTTGCTTTGGCAAATTGTTTGTTTTAAACTTTGAATGTTGTGTGATAACTCTTGATGTTTCTATTTATTTATTACTTTTGATATTTATAACATTGGGATTTATTTTAAAAGCACTCAGCATTTCTTGAGCATGCCAATTAGTTGGCCGTGTTTACTCGGTAGAGTGCTTGCTCCTGCACAGGGCGAAAAGCCGCACAGCGAAAAAAACACAAATAACTTATAGATTCACTTTTGTGGGGAGGGGAAGGGTTAAAACTCACATCGGTCGCAACATAGACTAGTTTTGCCTAAAATTCAGTTTTTTAAGAACAGTAGAGGTTCATGTGAAACAAGTGTGTTTAATCGGGGGCAGTGCCCTTTTGCAGTATTCTACGGAAATTTAACCCTTCGGAACCCTACAGAACTTTAACCCCTTTAAAATATAGATTCAAACCTTCATTAAAATTTAATTATAGTTCTAAAATATAGATATAGAAGATTAACTTCTATTTTTTTTCTTTTTACTTAATTGAGGAGATATCGGTTTGATTTATGAAGCCATCCAGTCCAGAGCACAGGACAGGGACCCTTCTCGTGGAACTCCGACGTCTCACTTTCTCCAAAACTGGATCAAACCACTTTTCTATGGGAGTAGGTTTGCATACTGATATGCTATGCTGTGCTTTGTGCACGTGAAAAAGTACATGATCGGTGGTGGCACCATCGTTTCAGACAATTATGACAATAAAATTTAAATTTTTTTTTTTTTAAATATCGTAAGTGCTGCACCTGGTAAAAATGCCGCACTTACTATTTTTTAACTTTTATACTCATAAACACTGCAGCGTTTCTTCCATAAATTATGATATATGTATGAAATTAGGTATAAAGTTTGCTGTTTTAAATGTTTGTTATAAAGGAATAAATATTTTTATTCAAAATGCCCATTCATCCTCTACTTCTCCTAAATAAATATATATATCAATGTGCAGCAACATTTCCAACATTGCATTATCGCATAAAATATATAATCTGGGTCTGAAAAATATTTGACGGAAATCAAATATATTTTAGGTCATACATTTTCTAAAAATCTGTCACCATAAATGATTTCCTTCTTTCCTTCATTTGTTGTTGCTGGTCTTGTTTTCAGATAACTTTTTCTGAAAATACACATGTATTTAGAATTTACAGTGCAGTAAAAAGACATGACATACCGGGGTCAGCTGTACTTTAGATTGTCAATTTTTATTCTAAGAGCACTCAAAATTTCCTATCATCCCAACTGGCTTCAGAAGTTTAAGGTTATTTTCCCTTTGTGTTGCAAAACTCCAGAAAGTTTAATGTTTAAATGATAAGTTTCTTTTTGTATAATTTGTTTTTCATTTACTTATTTATTTTTTACAGATTTCTCAACTCTTGAGTGCAGTTATAATTTCTCCTTTCACATGACAGCCCGAGATATGAGGTGTTTTCAAGACAGTCACATTTAAATGTTGATGAAAGTAAATAATTAATTTTAGAAGTCCTGGTTATTCACTTTAATACAAGGTGAGAAAAACCTTACTACATAAAAACTTTTGTTTTCATTTTTGAGTCAGATTACACACAGGGAACTCTTGGAAAGAGATACACATCAACAGTAAGAAAGATTGCAAGGTCTTGCATAAGCTTTCAAATATCATAACATTTACCAAATATTACTATAAATGAACTGACTGGGTGGAAAGAAAACTATAAAACTATCGTGATCTTGCTGTTCATTTATCATTTTCATTAATTGTCATTATTCTCCCATGGATGTGAAACCTTGCCCCAGTACTCAGCAGGAAACATTTACTCCAATTACTCTTTCAAAAGTTGATTCGTATGCTGTTACAGGTCTGAAAACTCTAGAGTGCAATGTGTGTCAGAAAAACTTTCCTACACTGTTCAAATTAAGGATGCATATTCAAACCCACACAGGAGAGAAACCTTATGTGTGTGACATATGCACCAAAAGATTCTCTCAGAAGGTACACTTGAATAAACATCTTCATACACATACAGGAGAAAAACCTTATGTGTGTGACATATGTCAGAAAGGATTCTCTCAGAAGGAAAGCTTGAATAGACATCTTCTTACTCACACTAAAGAAAAACCTTATGTGTGTGACATATGTCAGAAAGGATTTTCTCAGAAGGGAGACTTGAATGCACATCTTCGCACTCACACAGGAGAAAAACCTTATGTGTGTGATATATGTAAGAAAGGATTCTCTCAGAAGACACACTTGAATATGCATCTTCGCACTTACACAAAAGAAAAACCTTTTGTGTGTGACATATGTCAGAAAGGATTTTCTCGTAAATGGTACTTGAGTGCACATCTTTTTACACACACAGGAGAAAAACCTTATATGTGTGACATATGTGAGAAAGAATGCTTTCATAAGGGAGAATTGAATAGACATCGTCATATCCACACAGTCGAAAAACCTTATGTTTGTGACATATGTAAGAAAGGATTCTCTCATAAGTGCAGTTTGATTACACATCTTCGTACACACACAGGAGAAAAACCTTATGTATGTGACATATGTAAGAAAGGATTCTCTCGTAAGTGCAATTTGAGTGAACATCTTCTTACACACACAGGAGAAAAACCTTATGTGTGTGTCATATGTAAGAAAGGATTCTCTCACAAGGGAAACCTGAATAGACATTTTCATACCCACACTGCGAAATGACCTTATGTGCGTGAAATATGTCAGAAACGATTCTCCCAAATTTCACAATTGAATAAACATCTTCATACTCACAGAGCAGTAAAATCTTATGTGTGTGACATGTAAGAAAGGATTCTCGCAGAAGGCACACTTGAATAGACATCTTCATATCCATACTGCGAAAGAAACCTTATGTTTGTCGTGTATGTCAGAAGGGATTCTCTGGTAAAGAACAGTTGAATGTAAATCTTCATACCCTCACAGTAGAATCATCTATTAAATATTTAGTTGCTATTAAAACTTTACCTGTAAATGTCTCTTGACAAAGCACAAACGTAAATATCCAAAGGAGCAAGACTTAGCATTTTCCTAGAAATTATCGAAGATATAAAAATATACATATTAATTTATGTTTTTTAAACTATTTGATATTTTGCTTCATAATCGGAATACAGTTTGTGTTGGTACAAACTTCAAGATAAAAATTCTGTTTTCAGATTTTTATTTATTTATCATCTAATTTTTATAAATTTGGAAAATTAAAAAATCACTATTAATTTCTTTTTCATAGAATGAAGCCTATTATTGTCTTATGTTATCTGTCTGCCTCATGTGGGATGACACAGATGTATTTATGTTTTCTTTCTGTAGGAAAACACAAATTGTATTGATTTTAAAATCAAGCTTTCAGTTGCATAATTTTCAAATTTTAATTACTTTTTCATTGATTATTTAAAATATTTTTAATAATGAACTGCTGTAGAAAATTGCCATTAAATATTTTTGATTGAGTTAAGGTGTTTTTATTGCGTAATATCAGTCTCTATTTCTTCATCAAAGATTGCTTCTTTGAGATTAAGTCCCTTTCACCAAACAAGAGATTGAAGGGGTAAAAACTTTTTTATTTGACGTTCTATGTTAATCTAAAATTATTGAGTTTAAAACTAGTTTTTTCTTTAAAAACAAGAAGTATTTATTGATCATATCAAAATATTTCTTAGAGGGAACATCATAATAGAGGGAGGGGAATTTATTAATACATAATAACATTTATATTTACAACTGTATGCATAGCTCCAGTCAAGTTATAAGTATTAGTATTATTATTATCAGTCAAAAATAACAGTAAGAAATTTATGGATTATTAAAATTAACTAATAGTTTTTTGCAAAAAGCAAATATTAATCGATTATATCATAATATTTGTTATGCAACTAAACCATCCCTGTTCCTGCTTTATCATTCTTGCAACAACATACCTTTTGCCATAGTCATCCAACCAGGAGTAGTCATGGCCTTTTCTAAATTTTTGCCATATTTTATTTTTTACCGGACATCATTAAGAACATCAACAACTAGCAGTGTTGTACAACTGCGAATGTTTTTGCTAAACTATTTATTCTTTTGCAATTAAATGTTAGTGAAAGACAGCACGACTCCCGCATCCAGCTCATTGTTCATTGTCATCAACACAACTGTTAACTGTTACCTATGTGACCCTAGCTTATTTAATTTAAGGTAAAAAGGCTGCAAGGCAGTAAAGTAATTTTTCAATGTTTTGTTTATGTGTCTGTGTAGATTAAATGACTGAAGCCTGGGTTTAAAATTATTTAATTTGAGTTTAAAAAATCTTATAAGGCTTTTTGGTTCTTTTTCATTTCTTTTTAATTTAAAAAACATGCTATACTGTATTATTTCATACTTTAGAATAAAATAATAAATTTGTATTGTATATTTTAAATTTAATATAAAATTGTTATTATATTAGAATACTAACAGGCATGTGAAAGAAGTTTATTAATTAAGCTATTTCAAACTTTAATTATCGTGGATACATGACATAGTATCCACGATAATTATAGGCTTAGAAACATAGGCTTAGAATCCCTGAAATTGGGACATAAGAAATTTTAATGGGTTTAACTTGTTTCTATTTAAAAATTGATATTAGCTATTAAACAGTGTCCAGTATAAAATATGCTCTAGCAGCATGTCCAGAAGTCTGGAAATGTGTTTGAAATTTTTTTTTTTTTTTTTTTTTTTTTTTTTTTTTATGGTGGAAAAATTGTGAGTTATGCTTGAAAATATAGAATTTCTGGTCAGCATCAGGAAATTTTCTCTCCTCCACCAAAAGAAGAACATGGCCAAATTTGCAACAGCTCTGCTGTAGAACAATTTTCAGTGGAGAAAAAGGTGGAGACTCGATAAAAACAAAATTTCTGGTTTTGCAGCTGCTCCACAAAAATGAAATTAGCTATTGCAAAAATGCAAGTCTCTTTCGTCGCCTGTACGTGTCTGTGACATGTTTTTTCACTCTACTAGATGTTCAGCAAAAGTCCAATTGACAGTGCAAAAATACACATTGGTGGAATTTTGAGATTATTTTGAATTAATCAAATGAGAAATTCAAAATTTGGGCAAGGAGGGGGGGAATTCTATCTAATCTCTGAAATGTCAGGAGTGTTGTTTATGTAATTATATACAAATGATTACACACAACAATAATTAATTAGACTTTTTGCTACTTTAAAAAATACGTTGTTTTTGCACACAATGGGAATTAGTGTCATCCCCCTTCCCCTCTTTTTTCTATATCACACACTAGCAATTTATATACCGGGTGATTCAGAATAGATGTTAGACAGTTATTTTTTAAACCGTAAGTGATCGAAACATACTTCAAATAGAAAAGTTCGTCAAATGAAGAGTAGCTTTCAGATATGGCATTTTTTTACTGGGAGTTGTATACATATTAAAATACGAAATTTAATTATTATACAGTCCCTACTTTCCTACCTTTTATATTTAGAAATATGTTGCTCCTTGCCTAAGAAAATTAATAAAATAAATCTCATGTCTCTAAGTGAAGTAGTTAGCAAAACATTTACTTTTAAAAATGATGACTTACTTTACCTGCTGTGTTGGCTTCGGTTTTCAAGGAAAAAAATCTTTACTTTGGGGATTCAATTTGTGTTGAAAAATGTTAAATAATGATCCCATTGTTGGCAATTAAATGCGTTCAGATTCGTGAAATGAACAGGTTTAGTTTACTTGAACTGGTCGATGTTACTGTATGAAACTTTTTTGAGAGCGATCGACTAAACATATTTGTCTACATTTATGACTAAATACATTTTGTAGTTTATTAACAGGGTCACCAAAAAGACAATACATTAAAATCTGTACCCAGCTTTAACAAAACTGTGGATGGTCATTGCTTTGGGCATGTCCAAAATACATCAAATATTATGGAAGAGGTTTGGTGAAATATTGCCAAAAATTAGTTTTTAGAACCAAACCCCACTTGTTGATATCATATACATTTCTCCAAATCTTAATGTTGTTGAAATACCATATATCAATTTCGAATTAAATAAGCTTTAATGAATTGCATCAAACGTTTATTTGCAGGGTGGCCCAGAAGACTTTCAATACATTAAGATCTACAGCCAGCTGCAATGCCAGTGAAAATCTACTGGCAGTCATTATTTAGGGTAATCCCGAAATATTGCCAAGCTTGAAGAGTTTGCCAAAATATTGTTTTGCAATATCTCTTATATTTAAGGAGAAATTGCCAAACCACAATAAATTATTGGATCTCAATTTCAAATTAAATAAATTTTAATGAATTACATCATAATTTATTAAAAGGTAGTCATGCATTGTCCACATCAAACTTTTTATGCATTTATTTCAGTAAATATACATAACTCTAGTCATAATAGCAGTATAAAACATTTGTTATAAAATACTTATCATTCTAAAATTCAATAAAAAAAGCAATACTAATAAAGCCCTGCATAAATACTAGATTCAAAGGAATTTGTAAAGAAACATGAATTTTAACTTACATAGACATTTCATAAGAAGTATATCTAAAAAATAACAGTAACACTTATACTATAATAATAAAAAATAATTGCAATGCAAATTAACAACGTGTACTATTCAAAATGGCCTCCATCAACTCCCATCCAGAGTTGCAGTCTTGGCACCAATGCATTTTATACTCTGTCAAGCTCTTCAGATGTGATTTCTGTACATGCTTGAGAAATTCGAGTGCAGAGCTCTGGTAAATCTTTAAGGGTTGTTTCATAAACAGCATTTCGCAAAAGGCTCCAGAGATAGAAATCTGGTGGTGTTAGATCATGTGACCTGGGAGGCCATTCAACAGGATCTTCTCACCCAATCCACCTATTTGGGAACTCTTCGTTCAGCCAGTTAGTAATTATACTGTGTATATGAGGAGGAGCACCATCATGTTGAAAACAAATTCATTGATGAAAGGCCAACGGTACATCATCCAGGAAATCCTCAAAAGCAGCACTTAGTATCATATCACGATATCTTTCTCCAGTAAGGGAAGTGCTGTACATAACTGGACTGATTATCTGAGTGTCCCATATACTGCACCAGACATTTACAGAAAATCGTTTCTGGTGCTGAGTTTTCTTAACTATCATTTGATTACTAGTGTTCTAGTAATGGTCATTTTGGCAGTTGATGCCTTTATCCTTTGAAAAATGACATTCGTTGGTCCAAATGACATTCCTCAGAAAACAAGGATTCATGGCATGTTGATTTAGTGCCCAATTACAGAAATCTAGCCTTCTCTGAACATCTGTGGGCAGGCAGTAAGGCTTGACAACCGTGCAAACCGTAAGGGTGCCAATTATACCTTTGAAGCAATCGCCATACATATGAGAAAGATATCTTAAATTCTTTTGTCCCAGTTCGTATACTTGTTTGTGGATGCGCAGAAAAATATCCAAGAATGTCTATGTCAATATCACAAATTGTTCTCAAGGGGCTGACAGCACGTCTTCTTGGAAGTAAAGATCCCGTATTTTTTAAAGGCCGCACTAACTGTTGAACGTATGTAGGAGAAAGCGGCGGTGAATTAGGAAAGGGTCTTTGGAATTCTCTGGCTGTTTCGTACTAATTCTCATTTTTAGCATAAATCATAATTTCAAATAATTCCAAGCTACTGCACATATTTAAAATTCAATACATCCATTTTCACAAATTATTGCTCCGAAAAATAGGCTAGAAAGCACTTGATGCAGTTTCTAGAAAAAATTACGAAATCAATTTTAGGAAAATTTGAAATGAATAATCAAGAGTGTAACTGTGTTCTGTTTATGCTAGAAAAATTGTCTGCTGTTTCGATAGAAAAAAAATCGTATGTTATTTCCATGGAGAAAAATAATGTATGCGAAAAAAAAAAAAAAAAAACTACTCCAAAAATATTGTCTGCGTTTATTTTTTTGTTTTTACTTTTAATACTGCAAAATAGTATAATGGCAACTTGAAAAGTTGTAAAGAAATGTATTTTCCTTTTCCTTTGTTTCATTATGTAGAAATGCATGCATTTGCCAACTTAGCCACTTTGTAGGTAGAACCTATTTATGAACCTGACTAGCCACAAATTTTCAAAAATGCTGCAAATGTATTTCGACCATATTATTTCTATTTTCAGCAATTTCTGGCGATTTCTAGCCATTTTCAACTGTCCTTGATCATACAGTCCATTCCGCTAGCGCTTTCAACTGGGAGACGGAAGGTGCCTGGTTCGAAGTCACATCGCATCCGCCGACCTAATTGTTCGCAGTTTACTGTGCTTTTCTCCAGAAACTAAAGAAGGGTTAGGACCCTGGCTTATTGCTACTAGGGATAGACTAGACTCCAACAGCCTACAACGCAATAGGGCAGTTTCACTTGACGTCACGATTCAGTCCTTTTAGGACAGACATTCCACAGAAAGAAGGCAAAAACAAAATTTTATTTTGTTTTTGTAATCAGTTATGAGTAATTTATTTTTCTCTTAGCTCGAAATTCTTTTTAGCTACTTTTTGCTTTGATTCAAGCCAATTTTTCCCTGTCAGAGTTAATAGAACTGATTATAATCCACGAATGACCTGTATTACTTTTGTGTAACATAATTCATTATCCATCCGTGGGTCCTACTAAGTGTACCATCATTCATTAGCTGGCCCTATTTGTCTTTCTTGTTTCATTATAATGGGAATAGCATCATAATCCATGCTTGAGTCCTATTTGTCTTCCTTGTTTCTTTGCGTTAGAAAGCATTTTCTTACAAAAGGAAGTTTACAAAAATGTCTACACATTTTCAGTTAAAAATTAATTGCAGTTTACAGCTATAACTCAGTGCATATCCTTAGAAATTCAAACATCTGTCAATTTGTTCTATAGTAAAAAGAACCACTGCCGTTACTTTTATTAGAAATTGCCAAGCATACATTTCAAGAAGAATTCTGGCTGAATTAATCTCCAGAATTTGCCCATTTGTAGAGTGAAGACTAACATAAATTAACGTCAGTTGAAAAGTATTTACATTTTTCTCACTTTGGAGACATCCCCTTATTGCTTGACGACAAATACCAAAATTTTCAAATTGATATATCTGAAACTATTCCACTTAGAGACACAGGATTTGTTTTATTAATTTTCTTAGGCAAAGAGCAACATTTTTCTAACTATAAAGGGTAGGAAAGCACCATTAACCCCCCGCCCCGCTGACACAGAATTGCTCGCAGAGCACCCCAGCACAGTCCATGTCCAAGTCGACAACATGTGTCACAGAACTAAGAGATCGGCTGCCGAACAATCACGTTGAGGAAAGGAGGGGTACCGGAGAGAACAATTTTTCAAAGTAGTTATCATTGGAAAGGCGTCTGACCATCTGTGCTCGTGGGTCATTCCACGTCAAATCAAACACAAAACTGGAGAAAGTTCACCACACCAACTTAGATTTTCTTCAAATTTTATATAGAAGATTTATAGGCTAAGAAATCAACAAATCTCAATTTTGAAGGTTCTACGATAATTAATTACCGAGAAATTAATTATGCAAATTTTTAAGTTTTCTGCAAGATGCGCCAACTTTTTTCTCGATTCTTTAAATAACTCCTTACCTGTAAAAGTTACTGAAGTGAAAATTTGCTTCTAGGAGTAACTTTTTACGCTGATTCCAAAAATGTTATCAAAATGTGCATATCTTCAATAGTTTATGCTATGAGCACTGCATTTGCTAAAAAACATCATGAATTTTTTTCGCATGTCTGATCACAGACAATGTTTTAAATTTTTATATGTTGTTAAGGTGGAATAATCCTACATCCCAAAATAATTTCATCTTGGCTTTCTGCTCAGGGAGCAGAGAAAAAACAATTGTATGTATGTACCTATATATGAGGATTTTCATATGCAACATTTATACTGAAGATGGAGAAAATTCAGAAGCATTAGTCAATTTTTCTAGGTCTTTAAATTGATATCTGAAGTTTAACTACTACTCCAGGCATTTTCAAAAACTAGAAAATATATCAAAGTGCTTGGATCGAAAAACGTAAAACAAACAAACAGCAAAAAATGCATGTCAAAACAATGTTAAATTAAAAAGAATTCTAAAGTTAAAATTTGAATTACTTTTAATTTAACCCTGTTGTTTTTGGCAACCATCCATCAGCCAATAAAGCTTTGTAATTCTGTATGACATTCAAGTCAATAGAAGGAACAAAGTTTATTGAAAGAATTGAATTCCTGTAAGTAACAGTACTTATTTACCTTTAACAGAATGCAAACAAAATTGTGCTTTGGCTAGTTTTGTGGATACAGCAATTTGAAATAGGTTTTACTGTATACTGTATTAAATTTTTATTGTTACAACAACTAGCATAGCAATGTCAGGCACATTGTCAAATTGCACATTTGGTGATATATTGCAGAATAAATGTCATGTAACCAGTTATTCACGGCAAACTTTTATGTCTACCCTCCTAGGAGGATTATATTCGAAATGTTCTGAAATCGATTTTTAGGCATTCTTGAGTGTTGTGTGTTTTACAGCAAAAATTTTATCGATATCTCTTTTCTTCTTTGAGATCCCGCAGAATATGTGAAAAGAACATTTTGGGCCTTTATCCTCCATAAATTAAGAATTTTGGAAAATACTCTCTAATCTAGCACCTACGCTATAAAATCCCACTCGTGCTGAATTTCGTGTTATTAGCTTCAGTAGTTTTGGCTAGGCAAAATATTGACATACGGAAAACGGATAGAACGACTTTCCGGTAGACTTAATATATATATATATATACATATATATGTTTTATTAAACATTGTTCTTTCTTTTGAGTTCAATATCATACAGAATTCCAAAGATTTATTGGCTGATGGATGATTGCAAAAAACAACAGGGTTAAATTAAAAGTAATTCTAAATTTTAACTTTAGAATTCTTTTTAATTTAACATTGTTTTACATACATTTTTTGCTGTTTGTTTGTTTTACGTTTTCCGATCCAAGCACTTTGATATATTTTCTAGTTGTTGAAAATGCCTGGAGTAATAGTTAAACTTCAGATATCAATTTAAAAGACCTAGAAAAATTGACTAATGCTTCTGAATTTTCTCATCTTCAGTATGTTGCATATTAAATGTTGCATATGAAAATCCTCACTCATATATAGGTACATACATACAATTTTTTTTCTCTGCTCCTGAGCAGAAAGCCAAGATGAAATTATTATGGGATGTAGGATTATTCCACCTTAACAACATATAAAAATTTAAAACATGTGTCTGTGATCAGACATGCCGAAAAAAATTCATGATGTTTTTTAGAAAATGCAGTGCTCATGCATAAACTATTGAAGATACGCAAATTTCAATAACATTTTTGGAATCAGCGTAAAAAGTTACTCCTAGAAACAAATTTTCACTTCAGTAACTTTTACAGGTAAGGAGTTATTTAAGGAATTGAGAAAAAAGTTGGCGTATCTTGCAGAAAACTTAAAAATTTGCATAATTAATTTCTCGGTAATTAATTATCATAGAACCTTCAAAATTGAGATTTGTTGATGCCTTAGCCTATAAATCATCTATATAAAATTTGAGAAAAATCCGAGTTGGTGTGGTGAACTGCACTGTTTGATCTGACGTGGAATGACCCTCTTCCGATATCCCAACGTTCTCGAAAAAAGAACCACACCACACACACGCAAAGAACGGTAAATATGTCTGCTCGAGGAAAAGACTGTTGCTTTGAGTGTAATGTGTCTATAATTTAAAGAAATTTGAAAACGCATTATCATAGCTGCCAAGTGTTCCGTTTTATACGGATTTGCTCCGTTTTTTGAGCTTTGTTCCGTAAATACGTTTTTAGGCCAAAATGTTCCGTTTTTCAGCTTCTGTGGAAGGATTTTTAAAAATTAAAAGAAAAAAGGAAAATCGTGTACATTTTTAGCTTTTGGTAAAGCATTTGTCCTTGTAAATAAGTCAATAAATTTAATTGAATGACATTTATCTTATTATTCTTTCATTTCATTAAAAACTTAAGTCTATTGTAGTAATTGAGCCAAGTTAAGTATATTTTATTTTTATAAATTAATGATTATATATGCACATCATCTCTCTACACATAATTTAATTTTCTTAATGTAAAATTTTTAATTGTATATTTAATCATACATTTCATGACCACGCACTGTGTTCCTTATTTCTGATTTTATGACGACGTGCTGTGTTCCTTATTTTGTTGTTGGAAGGTTGGCAGCTATGCATTATCAACACTTTCATCCAAAATATTTCGGGGAAACATCGCCCAATTAGTGAAACGAGCATTTCTGGTTTCTTAGTTCCGTCTAAAAGATTGCCAGAAAAAGTGCATTCGGATTCTGATATATTACCCATAAAAATGCCAAGATTAGAAACTGATACCGAAGTTTTGCAGAAAGTTAAAAGATTTGACAAAGCCAAAATAATCTTTCCCCAATGTGGACGCTGATAATGAAGATGAGCAGGAAAAAATGCCACTTTTTATAGTTACTCTACTTCTAATAGTTGTATGATGTAACATAGTCGTTCTATGCTAGTCGAAGAGGCAGGGAGCATAGCCAGAAATTTTTTGTCCGGGGGTAGTATGAGATATAATTTTGTATTGATAAACTTAACTTCTTATTGACGACAAAAATTTGAAAGCTCTTAATAACTCATTTTGAAAGTTTCGCAAGGGGATATATCCCATAGAGCAGAGATACTAATGGAGTGAGCTTCTTTTGTTGCAGGTGGGGAGAAACTGTCCGCCAAGATGTATCACGTGACAATCAGAAAAAGGCTGCCGCATTTGGTGGGAGAAGCGTGAACTTCTACCATATTTGGTGTGCTATGCGCGGTGTGAAAAACTTGCAGCTAGTGCACTTTTACTATTAAACTAAAATTAAAATAAATTATAATGGTAGAATCATATAAAGGGTAAAATCTCAGACGGGATTACGTACGAAGTCCTTTCTCTCTCTCTTTTTTTTTTTTCTCCTTCTTTCCCCCCTTTCCTCTTTCTGAAACTTGAAAAATTACGAAATAAATTTTACAAGAATTTATCTAAAACGTTTTTGATGGACTTCTTAAGCTATCTTATCTTGTATTAATAAATTTATACATTTTTACACAGCTTGCAACTATCTTTATAAATCAAAAATTAAATTTAAATACAGTAAGTTAAAATTTTTGAGCACACTTATTAGATTGAATTCGATAATCAGATATTTTACTTTGGCAGAAATTAGTCCTTTATACTGTTTAGAAAACTAATTTTAGCAGACCTTTTGGTAGTAAGTTTAGAGTTTAGGTGTCCCCAGGCCTCGTGTTCAAATGCTTAGTCTAAAATCAGTCCCTCATTACGTTTTTTCGACTAACACACGAAAAGAATGTTCAAATTGAAACTATGCAATTGCATATATTTTCAAACTAAATATTAATAAGTCTATTTCTAACTTCTACTTAAAATACTTTTCAAAAAGAATTTATCATTATACTTAATCAAATAAATTTTTCTTGAAACTACAATCTGTTTGTCTTACATAACTCGGAATTGATTTTTTAAAATCATTTTTATTTTATCTACTGCTTTATTTTATCTATACTGTATGTTAACTATCCCCTCCCCCCTCTCTCCAAATAATAGAGTTTGTGGATCTTCTTTATCCCAACATTCCTTTGTTATTAATGCTGATTTGAAAATAATTTTTAAATAGTGTAATAAGGGCACAGTTACAGATAACATTGATAAAGAAGGGGGGGAGGGGCGAGATTGACTGCTACAATTGAAAAGTTTGTATTTATCAGTAAAAATTCAAATATTATATTTCACCCCTATAAAAAGTTTTAAAAAAATCATTGACCCTTAAAAATAGTTAGCTTGCTATTTCTACTTCGCACCTTATTTTGTTTCAATTCCTCTGACTAAGTTTTCTCATAATTATACAAACAAATTTGTAACAGTACTGATTTTATTAGGTTCATTCTGTGATTTTCTAGAGGAGTATGATGAATAATGTGGCAAACAAGTTCTGAAGCTATATTGGTTTGTATTTGGAATATAGAGTATGGAATTAAGATTTGCATTATTAGCATTGCATCCTCCACATTTTCCCCTGTCAAAACAATCTTCAGTGAAATATTTAGAGCGTATGCGAGTGTAGTTAGTATCTTTTAAGTTAGTTATAAGCTTTTAAGTTTTCCCGTTCCATTTTCCCTTCCCACAACTTCCTTCGTATTTCATCTTTAGGAAAACTGGAATAAAAATTTTTGTTAAGTAAAAATTAAATAGAAATGATGCACTATAATGATCTGATATAAATTATTTATTATAATGATCTGATCACTATGCACTTTGCTCATGTACTAAAAGCAAAATTAAAAATGCCTTTTTAATATGCTTATAAGCATTTAAATTAATATTATTCAAAAGTGACTAGGATTCACTCACATTTAATAGAATCAATTAACTACCGTATTTACCCGCGTATAAGTCGACCCCCCACTTTCCCGATCAAGGAACTTGAATTTTTTTAAATCCCGCGTATAAGTCTACCTCCCAACTTCCCTGTTAAAAATTTAATTTTTTTCAAAAATACATGTATTCAAAATCATCTGGAAAAAAGAGAAAGTACAAAATATACACTAATAAGGAAAATAATATGCAAAAGTAGTATACAAAATTAATCTGATAATTAATAATAATAATATGACACAACTGAGTGATAGGGTATATACAAAGTAGTATATACAAAGTTAAGCTGATTCAAGATCCGATTCAGTAATGGACTCGCCATACAAATCATAAAATTCCTTTGTCGTCATCGGCTCATCATGATACACGTTTTCTATCCCTGTATAGCTATATTCTTCCTAATATGGAAATCGACGTCACTGTGTTAGGGAATGCGGGAGCAGAACAATTGTCTTTCAAAGGGACATTTTTGAGTTCTGATTTTAAAAAAAATTTTAAGGACCCTCGTATAAGTCGACCCCCCCCCACTTAAAAGCCCTTTTTTTGTCCAAAATTTCTCGACTTATACGCGGATAAATACGGTATATTTAATGAATAACTTTAGTGAAATTAAACATAAAATAAATTTTAAAAATATAAATACTACCTTTAACTTAGACACTTTTATGCAATTTCATTGGGACGCTTCCAACACACACACAAAAAAAATAAATAAAAATAAAAATCATTGAAATTGTCTATTTGCAACGTACTAATGACATACTGATCATTGTGTTTTTTAACATTGGTTCTTATTTTTAATGTTATTCATTTTTAATTCACAGTGTAATGTCATCAGTAACGTCTTCAGAACATTTCAATTACAGGCAAGTCGCCAAATTGTAAGGCGATTGCTTATCTAATAGAAAAATCCTAATTAAATCTATAATGTAATAAAATTTTATTTACTAGTGAAATGTTACTGATCCTCCTTTCTGTTATTTCTCTTTGCAACTATGACCACAACAGTATATGACCATTTTTAAAAAAATAATTGAGGAATTTGTCCAGTTTCGCAATGCAAAGCGTTCGGAACCCAGACCGTTTTGTCTGATTGTCATGTGACACTGCAGAAGGTATTGGCGGAGGAAAACCAACTTCGGGCTCACTCCATTGATATATCTGCTCTATGAGTCAACTATGCATAGAAAAGAGTTGCATTGGCATAGAATGTATGAAACTGATAAAAAAAAAAAAAAGCCCAAACAACTAAGAAAAAAAGATATTGAAAAATGAAATTAATGTCACATTATCTCTGAAGAACTATTCTCAATTTCAGTGATGCCATGTATTATAGGAAAAGCCGTAAAGCATGTTGTAAATGTTTTCACAAATTTTTTCTTCCTGGGAAAATTCAATATAAAATCTTTTAATGTAATAGAGGAAGGAAAGGAAGTTTAAATGGACAGATTGGTTGCATTTTCAGAAAATCCAAAAATGGGAAGTGGCTGATTTTAATAAACAAGGTGCTTCTTTGATAACAGATCATTAACATGCATTTTGCCCTTCCAACAGGATTGGACTGTCAGGGCCTTTCGAAGCATTTTTGCTTTTCTTATAATTATTTTATGCCCTATAGTAGAAACAAGATAAAGAGCCTACCTCAGACGCTTGCACTGAGTTACAGAAAAAATGTAACTGTGTATCAAAAGTCTGATAATTATTTTTAGCCAGTTGTGTAGGACATTGATGATAAATATTTTTATCTATCTTTCATGAAACCTTTAGGCAAAAACATGTTTTCCTGTCCACACATCTTGGAAAAGAATAAAATCCTTAAAAAAAGAATGACTAATCTTGAAAAAATCATGAAGTCCAATTAATAGTTAGTCATTTTACGGTATTAATGGAGGGAGTAAAAGAAATTCTGTGAGTTGTATAAAACATATGTTTTAATTTTAAATGTTTACTATTTTTTCAAATGGAGCTATGTATGAAATATCCTAATTTATATGATAGCAATTAAATTTTCTTAAGAAATCATTAATTATTTTTAATTATATCATTAAACTTAAGTTTGAGCACATTAATAGAGTTAATAAATTAATCTTAAGTAACATCTATGTTAATTTTTGTTCATAATTTCTTATAATAGTGTTACTTAAAATAACATATCCCATATGTAACAAAGAGCCTTGTCCTGTATAGAAATGTAACAAATAGTGATTTGGCTGAATAGCCAAATACCAAATATTCGGCCAATAGCTCAGGCAGAATACCGAATATTTGGCTCATAGTTTAGGCCGAATATTGCATTTTTAAAAATTTCACTTTAACTGTAAATAAAATATTGCTTTTCAATTTTGTAATTAAATACTAAATAAAGATTAATTAAAATTCATTTTATAGTATTTGTAGGTACTTAAAAACAAACAACAGTATATTATCTGTAAAACTAAAAGAATATTGATCATGATAAAATATCTTTTACAAAGTTAAACACTAATAACATCATAATTATGTTTTGAGATATTCATAATTTAATAAATATGCTATGCTAAATGTCATTAATCTGGTATCTATACATAATCACATCATGTTTTGTGTTTTCTTAGCTTGTTTTAAATGGCAAATTGAATGGTAATTACAGAGTTCCATTTTTTTTTTTTTTTTGAAAAATTTTGATAGTTCCCCATACAAGATGAAGATTTCATTTTAACAAAATTTTTAAATGCCAAAATGATGTATATTTTGTAGCTAGATTTTTAAATGACAGTTTTAATAATAAGTTCAATTTTTAAAGGGAAAATTTGACAGTTATGGATTTTTTAGGGCCCGATTCAAACGAAACAGAGTTCTATTGTTTTCCGTTGAGATCGCTGAAATTTTCGACTGATTCCTATGTTTCCTATTCAAGTGAAACCTGTCTATCGCTTTTGGATCACGTGACACTGCGATTGGTGTTTTACTATCGCTTTTTCAAAAGCGATCGTTTTCGAGAACATGGCGGATCGATCGGCGGATGGTTGATAAGAAGATTACAACAACAACGAAGACTCGTTATTTAAAATTACGAAGCAATCCATAGGAATTATCAGACAGGGAATTCTGCAAAAGATTTAGGCCTGCGGAAAGCTGAATTTTCTCGCAGAACAGAATTTCTGTAGGGTTTATTTTCTGTCGGCCTTCGAGCTCCACTCTAGCAGACACTACGATGCAGACGCCATCTATAGTCCTTATTTTAAATCGTTTATTGCTCGTTAAATTTGATGTTTGAAACAGCGCGAAAAAATACATGAATAATTTCTCGAATAATTTCTCGCTAAAATAAGCATCCTAGCAACCCTCCTAAACAAATAAAAATATTCATACCACTATATTAAGGATGTCTTTGATTGTTAATTATATATCAGAACATAAAATATATAGTAATTCTACCCCTCCATTATAATTATAAACAGCTTCTCTGCTACAGAAAAATAAAATGTAGTAGGCAAACTAGAGAACAATTATTATTCGATAATTCGACATGATAAATATGACGAACAATACTATTATTAATAATTTTCTAAAAAAAATCTTCATAAATTAAAAATGTATTTCCATGATTATAAACATACAAAAAATATTAACCTAAACCAGTTAAAATTTTAAAACATTAACCTACAATACTGTTGGGGAAAAAAATTAAGACACAGCCTGTTGTCCGTTGCAACTCAAACATAAATAAATAAACACTTAGTCGTCGCCATTAAGTTAAAAGTTTTTTCCAGAGAAAGATGCAATTTTTTTATTGGTTAACAGCGACTTTCTACGTCACCGGAAGTTGCGTTTTCACTCTGTGGTGATAAAGTTTCCATCTAGCAAACCTGTAAGTTCGATCGCCTATTTTGTTTCACTTTGAATACACTTTTGAGAACTTCCAGAACTTTTGAACTTCCAGAGAGAAAACGATCGTTTTGGAGACGACCGATCGCGTTTTGTTTGAATCGGGACCTTAATCCAAAGAACAGTGAAATATCCCCAAAAGTCTAATATTGTGTCTAAATTGCCAAAACCACAAAGCCAAACAAAAAGTTAAAGGGTTCCCTAGGTTAAAGATAATTTGTATTTTTTTACAAAAATTAGTTTTATTGCAAAAAGGTTAAATTGTTAAACTGAAACATGTCTAAATTGCAGCTAGGTAATACATGTATGAAATTAGGTATAAAGTTTGCTATTTTAAATATATGTTGTAAAGAAATAAATATTTTTTTTTCAAAACACTCCATTCATCCCCTACCTCCCCTAAATTAATATATAAGTGCATCAACATTTTCGACATTACATTATGGTATAAAATATATGCTTCTGAAAAATAGTTGGCTAGAAACAAATAACTTTTAGCTTATTTTCTAAAAATCTGCCAACATAAATGATTTCCTTCTTTTCTTCATTTGCTGTTGCTGGTCTTATTTTCACATAACTTTTTCTTTCAAACACCATGTAATTTTGGAGACAGGGAAAGTGCACCTGAAAGGACACAATGTATTTAGAATCCAGAATAAAGTAAATAGGCATGACACATGGGGTCAGCTCTATTTTTGATTGCCAAATTTTAATCTAAGAGCACACTAAATTGCCTACCATCACAACTGGCTTTAGAAGTTGAATGTTATTTTACCTTGTGTTGCACACTAAAAAAAGTTTAAAATTTAAATGATAAGTTTATTTTTGTATAATTTATTTTTCATTTTTTTATTCTTTACAGATTTCACAACTCTCCAGTGCATTTATAATTTCATCATGCCATGATAGCCTAAGATTGTGGGGTGTTTTGGGAACAGATTTAAATTTAGATGAGAGTACACAATTAATTTTAGAAGTCCAAGTTGTTCACTTTAATACAAGGTGAGAAAAACCTTACATCATTAAAACTTTCATGTTTTAATTTGGAATTCAGATTACAGAAAGGGAACTCTTGAAAAGAAATACACATCAACAAAGATTTCAAGGTCTTGCCCAAACTTTCAAATATCATAACATTTAAGAAGTGTTACTATAAATGCACTGAATGGGTGGAATGAAAAGTGTGTAAAAATATTGTAATGCTATAGTTCATTTACCATCATCTAAGTCAATTTCATTAATTGTCATTATTCTCCCATGGCTGTGAAACCTTGCCACAGTACTCAGCAGGAAATGTTTACTCCAATTACTCTTTCAAAAGATGATTCTTGTAATGTTGCAGGTATGAAAACTTTAGAATGCAATATGTGTCAGAAAAACTTTCCTACACTGTATAAATTAAAGATGCATATTCATAGCCACACAGGTGAGAAACCTTATGTGTGTGACATATGTCAGAAAGGATTCTCTCATAAACACAGCTTTAATTCACATCTTCTTTCACACACAGGCCGAAAACCTTATGTGTGTGACCTATGTAAGAAAGGATTTTCTCAGAAGGGAGGCTTGAATAAACATCTTCTTACACACATGGAAGAAAGACGTTATGTGTGTGACATATGTAAGAAAGGATTCTCTTATAAGGGAGACTTGAATAGACATCTTCATACCAACACAGCAGAAAAACGTTATATGTGTGACATATGTAAGAAAGGATTCTCTAAGAAGGGAGACTTGAATAGACATCTTCGCACTCATACAAGAGAAAAACCTTTTGTGTGTGACATATGTCAGAAAGGATTTTATCATAAAAGCAGCATGAGTGCACATCTTCTTACACACACAGGAGAAAAGCGTTATGAATGTGACATATGTAAGAAAAGATTCCCTCATATGACAAACTTGAATGTTCATCTTCGTACCCACACTGCAGAAAAACCTTATGTGTGTGACATATGTAAGAAAGGATTCTCTCAGAAGACACACTTGAATATACATCTTCGCACTCACACAAAAGAAAAACCTTTTGTGTGTGACATATGTCAGAAAGGATTTTCTCATAAATGGCGCTTGAGTGCACATCTTTTTACACACACAGGAGAAAAACCTTATGTGTGTGACATATGTAAGAAAGGATTCTTTCATAAGGGAGACTTGAATGCACATCTTCTTATACACACAGGAGAAAAACCTTATGTTTGTGACATATGTAAAAAAGGATTCTCTCATAAATGCAGTTTGAGTGCACATCTTCTTACACACACAGGAGAAAAACCTTATGTGTGTGACATTTGTAAGAAAGGATTCACTCATAAGACAAACTTGAATGCACATCTTCTTACACACACAGGAGAAAAACCTTATAAGTGTGACGTATGCAATAAAGGATTCTCTCAGAAGGCACACTTGAATAGACATCTCCATATCCACACTGCAAAAAAAACTAATGCTTGTCATGTATGTCAGAAGGGATTCTCTGGTAAAGAACAGTTGAATGTGCATCTTCGTACTCGCACAGTAGAATCGCCTATTAAATATATATGTCATATAAAAACTTTACCTGTAGATGTCGCTTGACAAAACACAAAAAGAAATATCATCCAGAGGAACATGAGGGCCGAGTAGCAGGACTTAGCATTGATTTCCTAGAAATTATTAAAGATGTTATAAAAATACAATTGCTTATTTAGGTTTTTTGATATTTTGATTTGTTAATTATCAAATTTTTATAAATTGGAAAAATTAAAAAGTCACTATTAATATTCATAGAATTAATTCTCTAATAATTTCATAGAATGAAGCTTATTATTGTGTTATGTTATCTGTGTACCCAAGGGCGTAGCCAAGGGAGGGGTTAGGGGGGTCATAACCCCCGCATGAGGAATTTTTTGCTGTACAAAATGCATATTCTTCACTACATTATCACACACACGTATACATATATATGAGTTGTAATAGTTGTAACCCCCCCCCCCTCCCCATAAAAAATTTCTGGCTACGTCCCTGTGTGTACCTCATGCAAGATGATGAAGATGAATTTTTTTTTTCTCTTTGTAGTGAAACACAGATTGTATTGATGTGAAAATCAAGAATTTAGTTGTATAATTTTCAAGTTTTAATTACTTTTTCATTGATTATTTAAATTATTTTTAATAATGAACTACTGTAAAAAAAATTGCCATTAAATTTTTTTAATTGAGTTAAGGTGTTTTTATTGCATATCAGTCTCTATTTCTTCATTTAAGATTACTTCTTTGAGATTAAATCACACATGCTGAACAAGAGATTGAATTGGTGAAAACCTCTTTGTTTGAAGTTCTATGTTAAGCCAAATTTTTTGAGTTTAAAATACTTTTTTCTTAAAAAACAAATATTTATTGATCATATAAGAATATTTGTTAAGAAACATCATACTAGGGTGAAATCTATTAATACATAATAGCATTAATATTTAATCTGTATGCATAGCTCAAGTTATAAATATTTGTATTATTGTATAATTATTGTAATATTAGCAGTGGAAATAACAGTAAGAAATTCTGTGAAAATAAGTCTGATGTGAACTAGGGATGCAACAGATATCCGGCAAACATACTGCATCCGGCCAATATTCCGGATAATAGGCAGTAGCCGAATACTACAAATATCTGGCAGTACATCGGGCCTAAAATCATATACTGAGAAATAATATAAAAATCCACAATAAATGAATAAATTCTAAAAATTGCAATGATAAGAAGTGAGAAAAAACAAGCTTTGTGAAAATATTTAGTTTTCAATGCTTCTTAGAATGTATTTTTATCATGTATAGAAAATGGGGGGGGATTGAATACTTCTATCCTTCTTTAATACTAAGGTGAATTATTACTGGAGGAAATTACTGTACAAAAACACAGTTTTTCAATCTTTCTAAGAATTCTGTTACCTGTTCCTCCTTCATAAATTGACCCTGCTTATGAGAATAGTTTACTTGCTGTAGTACTGCTGGCTGTTAAGAAAATGTTTCCCTCCCCTAATTTTGATAAAGTAAGGAAATTTGTTACAGCAATTTTCCAATAGTTGAATGGAGATGTCTTTCTTTCAAGAAC
This sequence comes from Cheiracanthium punctorium, assembly GCA_038373885.1. Classification (NCBI taxonomy): domain Eukaryota; kingdom Metazoa; phylum Arthropoda; class Arachnida; order Araneae; family Cheiracanthiidae; genus Cheiracanthium; species Cheiracanthium punctorium. The sequence continues at coordinate 48,612 of JAWZYV010013339.1, read as the reverse complement.
TTATTTTGTAACATATTTATCGAACTCTTAAAGCAGAGCCTCAATCACATTGTTAGTTGTATCAGCTTTAATTGCAGTAAAAATGGTCCTCATTTCATGGAAACAATTCCAAAAATATTCCTGAATTTTTAATTGAATGATTTGAAACTAATGAGAAAATTTAAAGAAAAAATAATAGCTGAATGATTACGAAAACTAGCGAAAATAAAATAGAAAAATTAAAAACATACTTCTGCTGGATATCCGGTTGAAAGTTTGGTCGGATATTCGGTATCCGGCCAAATTGGTATCCGTTGAATCACTGTGAACACCATATGACTTCCTTGTACGTCTATTAAATCATAACTATTTTCTGTGCACTTCATCTAAACTTATTTTGTTCGAAAGAGATACAATACTGCAATAATACTAAGGCTTAGTACTTTCGATCTAAATATTTGAGATATCGCCAAGCTGGGTTCAAAGATTTGTTTTTGGCACTTATTTGGGCGATATTTCACCAAAAGCCATCGTGGTTGCGCTAGTTTGCATGGTTTTAGGCATAGCTCAAATCTGATCGACCACACCCTTTTAATGAATTGAAAGTATCCATAGACCTTAATGCATTTGAAGTCATTTGGTTGACCGTGTAAATAAATTACCCATTGATTGCACCAAAAAAGAGTTGCAAAATTGTATGTTACTATAGAATCTAAATACAAAGACTCAAAATTCTGCGGTAAACAGTTTTAGAGATATACGAAATACGTAATTATTTTTGGTGCCAAGTTTGACGATATTTCTGAAAAACCGTCAAGGTGGATGACAATATTTAATGATTCTTTTAACGGTTAGCTGTCTAAAATTACCATTGAATATGCTAAAAAAATAAAAGTTCGCAACTTTGTTGCATTTAAATCGGTTAATGTATTTAGAAACACTTAAAAATTCTTCCGGTCAACCCCCCCCCCCTTTTTAGGCAGATAGCTCTTGCGTAGCTTTGCCTTAACGCAACACAACACGCTAAATTGGTTTAGAGCGCGAGTAACTAATTTTCAAAATTCCCATTCAAATCGTCGTAACTTAATGTTATCGCATTACGTACTTTTTGATTTCTGGCCCCCCCAAAAAAATGAAAATATGCTGTGTTCCTTTTTCGAAAAATTTTCTTTACTCCATATTTGGCAATTTATTGCAGAAGTCGCCAACATTGGCAACTGCTGGCAGAATTTTTGGGGGCTGGCATGCGATCTTCATTAGATCATTAACTAACTATACAATAGGCCCACTAAGTCCCTTGTCACCCTCGTAAATTCGGAACGGCTCCTGCTATTCTTATAAACATGGTGTCTAGGCATAGTAAATTGGATATGCGCTACCGAATGAGACCGCTCACAGCACCATCTGGTAGAAGACTGCGGAGTTAGCTTTCGTATCTCGAAAATGGTACGAGATAGGGGAATAAAGTGAATCACAGAGTTGTAGAGCATTATCGATTTAGTACGAAAAGACACCTCATTGACATGGATGTGAAAAACAGAATGGTTAAAACTTGCATTTGTACTTTCGTGATTTCCTACAATGTGATGTCACAAAATGTGAACAGAAGGAGAAAATATCTTTCGGGATAAACACGACTCCGCAATGTAGCACAGTGGTATCACTTGCGATTTCTAGTCCAAAGGACTCTGGCTCAAACCCCGAGAGTTGCATCCTTGTCCTGATCTCAACATCAACTCAACGCAGCTTGCACTTAATGTTTGAAATTTTTGCAGTAAGCAAATACGTAAGAAACGTCACACCTGTTCACTTGAGACCACTAGTATAAAAGAGACATCTTGTTGGTTTTCTACTATGTTGAAGGTCATAGCCATGGAGCGATTTTCCAAAGCAGAGTATTGTGAGATGATTTTACTGCACGATGAATGTATCTTGTGTAACCTTGCTGCTGATCGTGAATCAGCATCAAGGTTGTACCAGTAACGTTTCCCTGCAGGCCCGCATCATTCTTATCAAACCATCCTATCTGTTGTAAAACGTTTAAGGTAGGACGGCAAGGTCAACCAGATGAGGTACTAGCATACGCCCTCGCATACCCGAAATGCAGTACAGGACAGATCCATGAACACTGTGGCCTCTCAAAAAGTCCGGTTTGGAAAATCGTACAAGAATCATGTGCTTATGCATACCGGCCAATGCCTCCGAAGGTTTTACTAGATGGGGATGCTGAGCGACACTATTCATGGTGCAACTTCGTTATGAATCAGATACAGATCCAGCCAACATTCTTGGCAGATGTAGTATGGATGGAATGGCATGTACAATAGGCAACACACCCATTACTGGGCGCTGGAAAATCCTAGATGTTTTACCGATGACATCAAGTGCGGTTTGGTATTAGCATTTGGTCTGCAATTTACAATAACAAGTTTACCAACGATAACGGTCCAATATTTTACGATGGTACCTAATCAGGCGCACAGTATTTACAACTGCTACAGAACGTAATGCCCAATTTTGTGGAGAACCTGCCGGTGTTTAATCTTAGGAATGTGTGGTTTCAACATGACGGAGCGCCTGCTCAGAAGACATTTCCAGGGAAGCAGTACCTCGTCACGGAATTCTGGAAACAAATAATTAGGTTTGGCGGTTTCGAAGAATGGCCTCCACGTTCGCCTGATCTGTCTCCACTGGACTTTTTTCTGTAGGGATATCTAAAACAGCAAGTATATACGATCCCTCCACAAACATTGCAGAACCTTAAACGACTCATTACAGACGCTTGTGCCAATGTGTCACCATCTATGCTCCAACACGTGCTATGTGAAATACAAACGAGGATCCAAATGTGCATTGCAGCTGACGGTGCGAAGTTTGTACATCTTAAATTAACAGACAGACAAACAGATAAACAAATCAAGCACTTTTCAACCTTGTTAGAAAGTGTTAAAAAGGGATGTGCTGTTAGAAGTTACAATAGTTCTAAATACAAAATTTCAACATTCTATGGTTAAAAGTTTTAGAGTTATGCGAAATACGTAATTATTTTTGGCGATATTTTGGCAAAACTCGCCAAGGTCGATGACAAATGGCGAGATTTTTCGCATTGACCAAACAATGACTGACTACAAACGTAATATATTGAGGATGTCTTTAGACATTAATGTATTGAAATTCTTTTGGGTGGTCCTGTAAATAAACTCTTCAGTAGGTTGGAACTAAAAATCGAGAAGCACAACTAGATGTTACAACAATCTTATATATGAAATTTCAACATTCTGCGACTCATAGTTTTTGAGATTTGAGAATTAACCCCTTAAGCGGTTTGCCCGTACAGTGTACGTGCTACCCAAAATTGGCCTCAACTGGTTTGCCCGTATAGCGTACGGGCATCGATATTTCCTCCTTTCCTTTTCTGATTTGCCCGTATATTTCATTATTGTGAAGAGACTATTTAGTATTAATATTTTTCAATAGATGGCGTGGCTTGTCAATGTAATTGAAATGCTTTTCATCCGGGTTTTTCTTCCTAGCGTGAGAGCGGGAATATTTCACCATATGCCTTTCAAAATATGCCTTTTTTGGAAGCATTTCGGTAAAAAATTGACCGCTTAAAGGGTTAAACACGTACACCAAAAGTCGCCAAGCTTGGGAAATTTTAGCGTAATTTTTGAGGGAGGCACGTGACCGTGGTCGGACCATTACCTAATTATATGGTAGGGCGATATTGTGCTTAAAATGGATGAATGTCCCTAAAACTGCCATTGACCCTAATGCGTTGGAAATCTTTTCATTGTTCATGTAGCAGAAATATAAATGATACAGACACTCGTTTCCTATGGCGAGATTCATTTTGTAACCCTTAACAACACACATCTCTTCTGATTCGTTTGAAGTAGCCTAATACCTCTAAAATATGCTTTAATAAATTTCTGCCCAAAGAGCGTAATGTATTTAAAATCTTTTTGGCTGCCCTGTACATAAACTATCCAGTCGATTGGGATCGAAAGGGGCGGTGCACAACTAGATGTTACAACAATCCTAACTATAAAGTTTCAATATTCTACAACCAATAATTTTTGAGATATGCGAGTAACATACGTACGTACAGACGTCAGGGAAAAACTGGTCCAAATTGATTCGCAGTTGGTCAAAGGGTTTGTACATGCATTTATATGAACGTATACATGCATGCGTATGATGAGGTGCAACACGAAAATTCTGAAACGTAAATTTAGAGGTAGTGAAAATCGTTTTTTTCGTCGAAATCTGTCTCCCGAAATTTTTCGCGATCACATTACTTCCTTACACTTCGTGCGAGGAAGTAAAAAGTATGAATTATTATAAAACAAAAACAAAAACAAAAAAAAACTCTCAAAAAGCAAATATTAATGGATTGTATCCGAATATTTGTTAAGCAACTGAGCCTTCTCTGGTCTTGCTTTATTATTTTTGCCACAGAATAGCAGGTAAGTGCTCACAAAGTAAATCAGTTTTACCTTCTGTCATATGCATCCATAAAATTTTTGCTAAATTAGATTTTTTGCCAGACTTCATTAAGAATATCAACAACTAGCAGTACTGTAGAACTGCCAGTGTTTTGCCAACATTTGACTCCTGCATCCAACTCATTGTTCACTGTCATCAATACAACTGTTAACTCTTACTTATGTGATCCGGGCTTAATTAGTGTCTACATGTAGCACATTAAGGATATATTTAATTTAAGGTAAGAATGCTGCAAGGCGGCAGTGAAGTAATTTTCCAATGTTTTGTTTATCTGGCTGCATAGATTGCATGACTGAAGACTGGGTTTAAAAGTCCCGGCTAAAAAGAAAAAAAAATTACGTAGCTTTTTTTTTTTTTTTTTTTTTTTTTTTTTAATTCAAAACCATATTATACTGTATTATTTCATACTTTAGAATAAAATAAGAAATTTGTATTATATATTTAAAGTTTAATATAAAATTGTGATTATATTAGAATACTAAGAAGCATGTTTATTAATTAAGCTATTTCAAACTTTAACTGCCCCGACCAGTGGCATAGTGCATAGCGCACTGAGCTGGGAGACGGAAGTGCCTGGTTCGAAACCAGGCACTTCCGTCTGGTCGCGGAAGGTTAGGTCGCGTCCGCCGACCTAACCGTTCGGAGTTTTCCGTGGTTTCCTCCGAAACAGCGTAAATACGGGTTAGGACTCTTCAGAATGACCCCCACGGAGGGCATCCCATCCATAGGCCTAGATCCCTCGTGCAGATAATTGGCACTAACCCCACAACACAGCACGCACTCAAACTTTGACTATTGGGGATACATAGCATAGGGTTAGAATCTCTAAAATTGGGACATAAAAAGAAAGAAACTTTAAAGGGTTTTACCTCTTTCTATTTAAAAACTGATATTAGTTATTAAACAGGGGACCTCATGGTGTCCAGTGTAAAATATGTTTTACCAGGGTGTCCAGAAGTCTGGAAATGTATTTAATTTTTTTTTTTTTTTTTTTTTTTTTTTTTTTTGTACGTTGGTGAATGTCGGGAATTAGCTTGAAAATATAGAATTTCTGTTCCGCGTCGGAAATTTTTCTCTTCTCCACCAAAGAACATGGCCAGCTTGTCGACAGCTCTGCTGTAGAACAATTTTTTAGTGGGGAACGCTAAAAACTAAATCTCTGGTTTTGCAGCTGCTCCACAAAAATGAAATTAGTGATTATGGGAACGCAAGTCTGTTTCATCCCCTACACGCGGCCCTGAGATGTTAAGCAAAAGCCCTAGTTGACAGTGAAAAAAACAAAAAAAAAAGCACGGCAGCAGGCTGTTGAGATTATTTTGAATTAATCAAATGAGTAATTCAAAATTTAGGCAAAGGGGCCAAATTTTTTCCGATCCTTGAAGTGTCGGGAGTTGTGCTTATGTAATTACTAATTATTACACAATAATAATTATTAAGAATTTTTGCTTTAGAAATTCAGTTGTCGTCGCACACGATCGGAATTACTGTCGCCCCCCCCCCACACACACACACACACACACTTCTTTTTTCTATGTCGCACACTTCAATTTTTTTTTTCCCCACAGACAGATCTCCTCCCCTTTTTTCCATTTTGACGGCAAAAGCCTCACGCCTGGGGGCACGTACCCCATTTGTCTTCCACCAGTTGCAGTCCTCTGCATGCATATTGAAAAAAAAACTACAGATAGATGACGCCGAATACGATAAAAATTTGATTGTAAAACGAAACGAAAGGTTTCCAATGATTGGGATCCAAAAATGTGCGTGAATTTGAAAAAGTTGTTGGTAAATCGATAGATTCCTTATAAATTTCGCAATTACAAAACTTGATTTTTTTTTTTTTTTTTTTTTTTTTTTGTTAAAATAAACAGGTTTGGCGACAGATCGTAGAAATCATGGAAAAATCGGGCTACTTTTATCAATCTGGAAAAATGGAAATATCAGGGAATTTTGTAAAAGTTTCGAAAAATCGAGGGAACTTTAATTTTCGCCTAGTGGATAGGATCATTTTTATAGTTGTAGATCATCTCCCCCAGCGTCTGACTCGTGGATCATAGGTTCGTTCTGCAACATGCAATACCCATTTGATTCATCAATGATCATCAGACACTTCACAAATTCAAGACTTATATCATGTGGACACTATATGAGCAATGTTTTAGTGCTAAAATGTTTTCCCCGGAGCGCATGACTCAACAGGAAGAAGAGTGGGGGGGGACAAGTTTATAGCAATCCATCATAAAACTCGGTTTTTTATGTCCTTAACGAATGTTGGAGGCTATGCATTGTGAAAAAAAATAAAAAAACTTAATTGACCCAAGCAAAGTGTAAATAAAATATATTTAGTCTAAACCAATTTTTTTGAAAGGGAGGAGGGGGTTTAATTTATTAAAAGTTAATCTTACTGAAGTGTATAATACCAAAGTGTATAATAAAGCAGAATGTTAACAATTTGGGGAGGCTGAAGTTCCCTAGTCCCTCCCCTGAATAATCCATCACTGGCTGGTCAGATGGATTGTCACAAATTTCATTGCCTGCAATGAAATTTGCAGCGCAATTATCACGCAATGAACATTATTACACGCAAAGAAATTGTGTTACGTACAATGCCCCGCGTTTAACATCTGTGTTCCTTTTGTTATCGACATCGAATCTAAGAATCTAGTTGTTCTATGTATTTCCTTATTTGCACCGATGATGGTGACGATTTTTTTTCAGGGGGAACAGAAAGGGCAAGAAATTGACCAGGACCGGCCCAAGACGACAGCTGGCTGTGCCGCACACAGCCAGCTGTCGTCAAAAACGGGTCTCTAGATCTGTGGCACGCGTTGAAAGTTTCGATCGTCCGCCATCTTGCTGGTAGTTAAGTCGAGCGATGGCAACGACTACCCCTTTTTCAGCATTGGGAAAGGGTTGCGCCTCAAAGGGTTATTGGAAAAGATTTGTCTCTCTCAAAATAGGGAAAGAAGTGCCGTTTGCTCCCGGCCGGCCGGGGTGCTAGAAGGTTAAATCATAAATCACACACACACACACAAAAAAAGAACGTAAAAGCAGGATTGATTTGTAAACTATGCTGCATCGGCGATCTAGCTTTCAGCTAAATATCTTAAATTTTTGGTTTTGAAAAATAAAGTTACTTAGTGATTAAAAAAAACACTGGCGTGTATACAACACAAACAATTTTGATAGAACTCCTTGGAAATTTTTTGGACTCCTTGGATTTTTCCTTCTGAAATCTGTACGAACCCTGATTTTAGGATTTACGATTTTGCTGCAACACTACAACCAATGACTGTAACGCCACTTTTGCGACGTTTTGCTACTTTTCTAGCAACCTCTTACGATTTATGTTCAAAACTTTCTGGCAATCCAGTAACGAGTCATACTGAAAAGTTAATGATTCGTTACCCCTAGTGATCGATTGACGATTGCCCTTTCCAACATGTCTGTGGAATTTTGTGGTCATTTTGACCCCTGCACTGCATCCTTATTCCACAGTGGAGTTTTCTGTCCCAATAATTTCGATCGTCGTCAGGGTGCGACGATCGGGGAAAAACGGAACTTTTTTCTCAATTTCTGTAGCCACCCTGATAAAGCATAATGACGGTCTCACACAACTTCTGTAAAAGTGTAACTTTTATTAAATGAAAAAAAAAATGATATTTTAAAATACAAATCCCGCCACACTTTTGAATTTTCAACGCATGAAGAAAGAATAAAATAATTAAGACAGCTTGAAAATACTTATTCTTACTGGCCAACTTTTACGCCTACGGCTTAAATGCTATAGCTTTTACACCGATTTTTACGATTTTATGCAAAACCCCTTTTTTAAAAACTTTTTAATGAATTTTATTTTTATAAAATCACACCCCATACTTTGCTTAAAAAAAAAAAATTAAGATCACAGAATTGCCGTCTCTTCTCTCCTTCCCAAAGACCACCTACTTCAGCTCTTTGTTCATTGAAATTCTAGGTAAGAAAAATTTCTGTTGAGTACGCACCAGCACCAAAATTTGAATCTTTTTAAAAACGTCTTGGAAGCTAAAAATTCCCCTTTAACAGACTTATAAAGCGTAAAGCTGTCTGCAAACTCATATAATATCTTAAAATTTTCTGCAAGAAAGAAGCGCTTTGTGCCTCCCGACTCTTATATTGCCGCCAATAGCAAATCGCACTATTTTAAAGTGATATAAGTTTAAGGTATTACAATATCTTTTTATCCATTACTACTACTTTTAAATTAGTTTATGTCGATATTGATATTGGCCGCATTCGTAAACGCCAAACGAGTTGCACTCGTGCAACGAGTTTCTATCTAAGGTGTTCGTAAATGAAACCGAGTGCTTTCAGTTTAAAAACTAGAGCGTTCGTATGCAAAACTCGGTGCAAGTAGTTTCAAACGAAGTAAACTGAGAATGAATTAGGTTCGTTGAGTTTTACTTTCTGCGCGTTGTTTTTGTTTAGAAATGGCGTCCGTTGTTATGGAATAGTATGATGTTATGAAACGCTTTTTACGTTTGCTGAAGCTGCAAATATTAGTTTTTCGAGGTGGAAATTGAGGCATACGTTAGAAACTGCTACGAAGGTACATACTTTTTCAAAGGCAATCATTTTCTTGTAGTTTTCATTTTAGTAAATTCAAAAATGCGTGTTTTAGTGTCGAGATTGAAGCTGATTTAAACCGTTATTTGCGAAATTTGAATTTCTCTTGCTAAATACTTTTGAAAGAATGAAGTTTTAGTTGAAATTTCTAAATTTTAATCTGTGCACTTCAATGATGGCCATTCTTTCTTTTAAAAATCCTGTTGATTTTATATTGAGTATGTGCTAAAAACTCTCCTCAGCAAAGTTAACGTATTCGCGAATTGTAAACAAACACATCTCCTAGGCGACGAAACTCAATAAACTGAAGTTGTTCGTAAAGGCAAAAGAAACTGATAACCACTGACAGCACTCAACACACGCATTCCAGTGTTCTTACGAAAACTCGTGCAACGAGTTTGTCGTTTACGAATGCAGCCACTATCATTTTATAAAAGGAAACGTAATAAAGGGGATTTACTATCAAAGCTGTCTGCAAACTGTGAAATTTTTCTTTGAACGCCGTTCGCGTGTTTGATTATAGAACTCCGATTCAAAAAATTAGAATAATGAAAGAATATACCGGGTGTTTCAAAAATGACTGGTATATTTGAAAAATCAATAAAAACTAAACGGACAGTGATAGAAATAAACCATTTTTTGCACTATGCTTGGAACAACAGTAAATTTTCAGGCAGACAAACTTCCAAAATTAGTTACAATGTTCCACAACAGATGGCGCTGCAATCTAGAAAAATCTAAACTACGATATTTTCCACATATCCACCATGCACAGGAATAATATGGCCCATATGCGCCAGTTCTGTTTATTGACGAAGCCGTCCAGGTAAAAATAAGCTTCGTCAGTAAACCAAATGCTGCCCAACATGGATATCGTCGTCATCAATCCTTTGCACCATATCGTTAGCGAATGCATTAATGGAAACAGCGCTGAGGGGTTGCCGAGTTTGAATTTTGTATGGATAGAGGTGTAAACTCTGGCGCATGAGACGTTGGATAGAGATACGTGGACGTTGGCTTAATTTGGACCGCAGCTGCAACACGGCGAATGGAAACCGGAGGCCGCTGCTGGATCACCTGTTGCACAAGCTGAGCATTTCCCTCTGTGGTTGCCGTACGCGGTCGCACTACCTTTCCAGCACGTTCATTCTTCACATGCCAGTTTGTTGAATTTTTTCAAACAGATCCTTTATTGTGTCACTTTTCGGGCCTTTGGTAACATTAAACTTCCGTTGAAAACTTTGTCTTGTTGCAACAATACTGTGTTCCTTTGGAATTCCAACACGAAAAATCCTCTGTTCTAAGGAATAAACCATTTTTTCACAGCATACTTGCATTCTGTGAACAGCACACGCTTACAGCAGGGCGACTAACAGCATGGCGAACTCACAGACTGCGTCTTCCTCTAGAATCTAGAGGATCAGTGGATCTAGAGAATCAGTGGTTCCCAATCTAGAGAATCAATCTCTGTAGATTGGGAACCACTCTACTTGATTCCACTTTGGGAACCACTCCACTTGATTTCCACATATCCACTTGATTTGACTCAACTTTGGGAATTCTCTAGATTCACAATCTAGTGAATCTAGAGGTCTAGATCTCTCAAATCGCCTGCAGCGCCATCTGTTGTTAAAAATTGTAACTAATTTTGAAAGTTTGTCTGTCTGAAAATTTACTGTTGTCCCAAGCATATTGCATAGCTGCCAACTCTTCCGGTTTTTCCGGAATATTTTCACCACTAATTTTACTACGAATTTGACTTAGATAAGTCAAATTTTATTGAAATAAATGTTTGAAGATAATGGTGAAAATCTCCGGAAAACCGAAGAGTTGGCAGCTATGATATTGCAACAAACGGTTTATTTCTATCGCTGCCCGTTTAGTTTTTATTGATTTTTAAAATATACCGGTCATTTTTGAAACACCCGGTATGTTCAAGGAAATTGCAAATATAATTTATCAAATAAATAATCAATAATATCAAATATAAATAAAATACTTTAAATCTACATAATTTGAATATAAACATATCACAATGAAATGGAAAATATATTTAAAACTGGAAGTGAAAAAAATTCAAAATATTAGAGTACTTTAAAACATGGTTCAAAAAATTTGAATAATGTAAATAGTATACCAGGAATTTAAACTGGAAGGGTTTTTACATCCTAATGAGTACCTTGTTTCATCACCCTTACCTTTAATGACAGCTCTTAAACGGTTTGGCATATTACTAACTAAAGGTTCACAAATATTTTTATCAATATTTGCCCATATGTTCTTCAAACTAGAAATAAGTTCTTTTTTGTCTTTTGGTACAACTTCTTGGAGTCGTTTTTTCACAATTCCCCACAAATTCTCGATGGGGTTTAGATCGGGCGAGTTGGAAGGCCAAGGGAGTACATTTATTTCCTTCTCTTGGACCCATTTAGTTGTTGATTTGGAAGTGTGGAAAGAGACTGAATCTCGCTGAAACACGAAATTGTCACCACATAAATCCTCAGATGAGGGTATCATGAAGTGCTCAAGAATGTCTTGATACACTTCTGAATTGGCTTTTGTGTTAACAAAACATAACCTGCCATGGCTTTGTGCAGTCATGCAGCCCCATACCATGACAGAGGTCGCAAATTTAACCGAACGTTTTAAACACTTTTTATCAAAGGCTTCTTGTTCAAGTCTCCAAATACGTATGCCTGAATCAAATGAGATACACAAAACATACTTTCATACCTTATCCCAGTCATCTTGTGACCAAAATAGCCTTTGTTTACACCATTTAACTATTGCAACCTTTTGTTTAGCTGATAAGAGTGGCTTTTTCTAAGTCACACGCGATCTAAAACCTAATTTGTGAAGTCGTCGTAATGTTGTAGATTTAGAGGTATTTATACGCACTTTTTTTTTCATTTTCTCTTCAAATATCTCACACTTCGAAAGCTATGTTTCTTCACAATCTTTTTTAATTTCCTTTCATCTCTTGCTGAAGTTACTGGCTTTCGACCACTTTTAAAGTGTTTATTTTGAAAACACGTATTATTAGAATATTCTCTCAAAACTCTACTCAAAACATACTCACACTTGCTTGAGGACATTTCACTTCCTTTGCTATAAACAATTGTGTTTTTCCTTCTTTGTGCACACAATTCGAAATTTTATAGCCTCAGATAAGTCGCTCTTTCGTCCCATATTAAGCAAATAATACTGAACTAAAATCAAATGCCAAACGATTTTTCATTTTAAGCGGAACACATTTTATAGTCCCGCACATGTTAGTCTCTCAGCTGTTCTCTAAACCAATAGGAAAATAGTTGCATATTCTAATTTTTTGAACCATGGTATCCAGATATTCTAACTTTTTAAATAGTTCTAATATTTTTTAAATAGCTAATTATTAGTGTGACAAATCAAAATAAACATTTATGTTATATTCACAACTGTACTGAAGATATTTAGACACTTTAAATACTTTTTTCTGAACAGAGTCTGCAAATTAACACTCTAGCAGCAATAAAAACCCATTCTTTTTTACATTATTCTAATTTCTGAATCGGAGCTGTATTACCTGAGTCTGCTTTAGCAGTGATGAAAAAAACTGCTTTTTTTTGGGGGGGGGGGGTAGCGAACTACAACTACTTTTCGAAAAATGTAGCACACTACAAGTACAACTACTTTTTGACAAATGTAGTTAGCTACAACTACTTTTAAATTATAGTAACTACTTCTCTACTTTTTCACTACTTCTGGAGACAAATTTTGCGAAAAGATTCAGTTTACATTACATTCATATTTAAGGATATTGATTAGAGAAAACTATTGATATCCTAATTAGAGAAAACTGTTACTCTAATGAACAGCTACCAGGAGAATATTTAAGGGGGACCCGCGCCCCCACCAAAACTGTAAAGCAATTATTAGATAAGAGCTATTTTGAAACATTTCAATTAACTCTAATAACAATAACGTTTGAAATAACAGATCCCCCCCCCCCGCCGAAATGGAAACCTACATAAATGCTTCTGACAACTACAAACTGCACCCCCCCCCCCAAAAAAAAGTAAGCGACTATTGTAGTTTCCTTACTTGTAGTGCGCTACTTCCCAGCCCTGCCTTTTAGCATATTTTTATTTGAACCCCCAATACCACAAGAATAAAAATTGATTCTTATTTGAAATTTACCGTATTTACCCGCGTCAATTTTTTCAAAAATTTAAGTCAAAAATTTTGAGTGTGCGTTATACACGGAATATTTTTTACTGCTGCATGTAATCCACGATGTACGTATGAATGTGTTAGGACAAAAATCAAAGTCCTGCCCCTTAAAAAAACCTCCCAGAAGTAACTGCTTCTTACCTTAGCACGGACCTTAGTTTGCGATTACACTTTCCAAATTCTCCACCTTGGTGTGTTAATCCATCTCCCTCCCCCCGATTTTCTTATAATTATTTTTTTTTTCAGTTGTTTATAATTTTTTACGAACTAATATTTAATAATTCAGATGTCAGTAAAATAAGTGCTTCCGAGCTAAAGCATTGACATTTTTCAACATTGGGAACAAAAATTGAAATAAAATTACTCAAGCCAACACATTTGCTAAAACTTAGCCAGATGCCGAAATATAAGACTAGAGACTTTTATTTATTCATTTAAGTTACATGTATTATACTCCTTTAACTGCTCAAAACGCAAATATATTTCAACGTCTAGTTGCATCGTATCTGCATATTTAATTTTCGAAATTTTATTTGTTAACCTCCATTTAAATAACCCATGAGCCGCCACTGGCAAAGAGTGCGGGGCCGGTAGCACTTGCTACTTCTGCTTGATGTATGGCTAATCCGGCACTGTCAATAGCTTAAAAATAGTTAAATATGGTTTTTAGGCACGCAAGCCTAATTTTCAAATTTTACATATTCTAATCCCTCTAAATTATCTAGTAAAGGGCCTTTTTTCGATCTCTAGCCGAAGGTTCCCGAAGTAGCCAGTACGGGCCTGAATATCTTTAATGAATGAGCATTTTTGCATTAAATGTTTCTGAATGAGGCGGCGGAAGTGTCGAAATTCAAATACAGATGGCAGCAGTACGGAAGTTACTGAATTATAGGATTCGTAAAATAACATTTAGAATAGGTTTGACAGAGAACTATCTCAGATTCATAAGGATGTCCATTTAATAATTTTCCACAAAAAGAAAGAAATTCACATCACATTTTAGCTGCTTAAACGGAAGCTGTAATACATATTAAATGTCCGAATTTATTCAGAGCAAGAAACTCCTGCAGTGTGTAAAATTTTTGGTGACTACTCTGCCTGCAAACGATCTGCCAGGATTATTGGAATTTGAATGTTTTTCCCGATTTATGGTTAATATGTGTTGGGCCTGCATCTGTTGTTTCCTGCATGCATATAAGATAGTTTTTTTAAATTCTTATTTTTAAAGTACAGTATTTCGACCAACACACATACATCCAGAGAGATCCGGAGCTATGACCGTTTTGCACTGTCTATCGAGAGAAGATTCATTCATTCTGATTCATTCGTTTTAATGATTTCGTTAGCAGCTACTGAAATTATTTCTGAATTAATCTTAACAAACTTTATTTTGCTTGAATTTTGCTGAAATTATTGAAATTTTTAAAACTTCATACCAGTTTCAAATGAAGTCTATAAAAAATATTCATTATTTTTATTGTTATGATTTAAAGGAAAATATTCTTTTGAGTACTTTTGGCAACAAGGACAAGCTGAAGGTCTTTGTTTTGTTTACTTCTACTCTCTGCGGCGTTTGTTGGGTGTGGTGAAATGTTTTGTGCCATATCGTATATTTTAGTTTCCGTTCGTCTACGCAAGGTTTTAAGAGTTTTAAATAGCCGATATTGCTGAATTCATAAGTGAAGTGAAGTGCGATTTTTAGAACTGTCTCTCAACAAGAAAAACCGAATTTTAAGACAGGCGGATCTAGAAAAACCATCTGGTGAGGATTCCATTTTCCAATAGAAAAATTGGGGAGTAATTCAGTTACCGGGTGTCGCCTATTTTTGGCGACTTTTTTTTCTCGCCAACACCCGCTACTTGGCGCTTTTTTTTGTCGCCAAATTTTTCACGTGTGAAACACCATTTTAGAATACGATAAAATAATACAACATGTTGAGCACTGTCAGGAAATACAAATTACTTCAACACATTAAAATTCCACAGATATTCCACTTAAAAAAAAATAAAACAAAATACACCATCCATACTTAACACTAAAAATTGTCAGCAAATTCAGTAACAGGCAATTAAAAATGAGTAAACAGTAAACCACTTTTAACTAAAAAAATTTCAGAATATTAAGCAATCTAGTTCTACAGCTATGTAAACTATGCAACCAGTGGACCGTTTTTAACTAAAAAAACCTCAGTGGATTCAGCAACCTAGTTGTACAGCTATGTAAACTATGCAACCAGT
The DNA here is from genome assembly GCA_038373885.1 of Cheiracanthium punctorium. NCBI lineage: Eukaryota > Metazoa > Arthropoda > Arachnida > Araneae > Cheiracanthiidae > Cheiracanthium > Cheiracanthium punctorium. The sequence continues at coordinate 33,069 of JAWZYV010013339.1, read as the reverse complement.
GGACCGTTTTTAACTAAAAAAACCTCAGTGTATTCAGCAACCTAGTTGTACAGCTATGTAAACTATGCAATCAGTGGACCGTTTTTAACTAAAAAAACCTCAGTGGATTCAGCAACCTAGTTGTACAGCTATGTAAACTCGGCAACCAGTGGACCGTTTTTAACTAAAAAAACCTCAGTGGATTCAGCAACCTAGTTGTACAGCTATGTAAACTATGCAACCAGTGGACCGTTTTTAACTAAAAAAACCTCAGTGTATTCAGCAACCTAGTTGTACAGCTATGTAAACTATGCAATCAGTGGACCGTTTTTAACTAAAAAAAACCTCAGTGGATTCAGCAACCTAGTTGTACAGCTATGTAAACTCGGCAACCAGTGGACCGTTTTTAACTAAAAAAACCTCAGTGGATTCAGCAACCTAGTTGTACAGCTATGTAAACTATGCAACCAGTGGACCGTTTTTAACTAAAAAAACCTCAGTGTATTCAGCAACCTAGTTGTACAGCTATGTAAACTATGCAACCAGTGGACCGTTTTTAACTAAAAAAACCTCAGTGGATTCAGCAACCTAGTTGTACAGCTATGTAAACTCGGCAACCAGTGGTCCGTTTTTAACTAAAAAAACCTCAGTGGATTCACCAACCTAGTTGTACAGCTATGTAAACTAGGCAACCAGTAAACCGTTTTTAACTAAAAGAACAACAGTGAATTAAGCAACCTACTCATACAGCTAATGTAAACTGGGCAAACACAGGCCCGTTTTCAACTCAAAACAACATCGGTGGATTAAATAACGTACTTATACACATTTACAAATCACATTGAAAACCTTAAGCAATTGCAAAAATTCTTTATAAAAAACACTTACCTTTATCTAAAGAAACTCCTGAAAAATATCCAAAACGCACAACACCTAATAACATAACACCAAAACGCTTTCTTATACTAACTAACCACAAAACCAACATATACTAAACACACCAAACATCAATAACACAAAATAAGAACTGACTCACCGATTTGAAATTTCCTCGTTTTATAACCTCGTTTTACCGATTACAGTTAAATTGCCTTAACCAATCACAAAATCCCTTTACCAAACATCCTGGTATCGTTTAATGAACCCACCGAGCATTTTTTCATTAAACTACAGCATCATCCAACACCTCAACTCAATCCACACAGGTTACAACGGACATCGGACTCTAAAGCTAAAGTAAACAAACTTTCGACCAACCTCCAATCTTGGCGACTCATCGGCGCTTGGCGAGGACACCCGGTAACCGAATTATCCCCAAAAATTGAGTTCCTTCACCCCTACCTTAATACTGGTCTAAAAATCTTAGACAGTTCTCTCTCATTGTTTAACCTACATTAAATGCTAATTTATGAATCTTTTGATCATCCTCAGAGTTATTACTGTGTCAGAGTCTATTTTGTGACTGCAATTTAGGGTCAATTATGTCCCTGTCAGTCATTGGGAGGTTGTCAGTGTTACTATCAAAGTTCAAAAGTTCTAAAATATTATTATTTGGAACAGCTTTAGTATGGTCCTTTTTTGGGGATTTTTTGATTTGGCGACAAAATCTTGTCGCCAACCCAAGTTTGCCTTGCCGATGCCAATTGTAAACAATATGGCGGATCGGATGGCGCTGGTTCCGAGATAATTGATCGTCGCCGTTAATTTTGCTATGATTTATTTTAATGGCTTTTAAATATTTTTATGAAAAAAAATTGGGAATAATACCGTAAGCGGGTGTCCGTTGAGTTGGCGACTTTTTTTTGTTGCCAACTTCCAACCTTGGCGACTTTTTTTTTCGTGCCAATTAAAACAAACATACGTTGACACATACGTAACAAAATTAAACCAAAACTACAATACACTTATCTAAACACATAAAAACATTTTTAGACATATTTCAAATGCAATTATGAACAAAATTCACATAAACAAAGCACTAGCTCTGGACTATAGGTACATTAAAAAATAAATAAGCCGTAACCTTCAAATTATGCAAAATATGTTTCTGCACATAATTATACAATAAAATTTTCCTTAAAACGTTAAAATTGCAGTTTAAAATTAATAGACAAACACTCAAATAAACCGACTACTTCCCCCCCCCCCCCCCACACAATCCCCAAAACACTAAAAAATACTTATATATTGAAACATATTTAAATTGAATACTTCGTGTGATTTCAAGATAAATATACTGCAAATATTTTAACAACATGCTAAAAACAAGTCCCAAAGATAAAATAACAGAAAACCAATATAAGAAACCGGCTACCTCCTCCCCCCCCCCCCCCCAGTGATTTTTGCAAGTTTATACCTTCAAAACACACAAAATTTACACTATTAATCAGAATCGAATGAAAACTGATCACAAACAACTCAAAAACCATTGCATATTAATTCAAATTAAACCTAAAAATTGTACAAGAATTCTGCAAATCAGGGGCAAAACCATATAAATATTAAAATTAACCATCCCTCTTAAAACCTTAAAAATTTTACTTTTTCATCCCAATTCACAAAAAATAACACAACATACTAAAAACCTTACATAAATATGAAACATAAGATCATAAATATACTCAACTGTACACACGTGTACCGTAAAGCAAGGAATAAACATTTAAATAAATAAAAGAACCACATACCTCAAATTTTATTCATAAACAACGTAACATTATTCCAAAATGAATCCACCTCGAACATTCAAATATGCATATTAACTGTAGATCAACACACGCTATATATATTGTCGAATTTCACTTTACAAAGAATTAATAAACAACGCCCCGGAACAACTACACAAATACGACAGCAAAACTAATAAAAATGACGCAAAGTCAAAAACCGAAACTTCGGTTCCCGGTTAAAAGTTACATTCCTTAAACCAATCAAATAATTCCTCAAAATACATTCGGTTACGGTTAAAAAAATCAACCAATCAGAATTTCCTTTCTATACAGCAAGATACAACAACTCAACTTCTCCACCAGGTTGCTAGAGAAATCCAAAACAATCGCTACGTTTACCGTCCTGTTTACTAAGTCCCAAGTTGGCGACGCATCTTGCTTGGCGATGGTCACCCGCTTACGGTATTATCCCCAAAAAATTAAACAGATAACAAGCTTACATGTACATATAGATTCGGTTTAATAAAATTTAATAACTTTTCTTTTTGTGTGAGGGGGGGGGGCTGTGCCCCCCCTCAACCCCCCTTTCTCTTTTTAGTAGATTAAACTAAACAATGCAAACAAATAATATTCTAAAGGCAAAACAAAAATCACCTCACTAAAATAACAAATAAAAAAGACAAAAAAATTAAAATACATTTTAGCATTCTGACAAAAGACTACGTAAGCAAAATAAAGAACTAATTCAAATCATAACGAACAATGCTTATCTCATACCTTAATTAAAATCACTAAATTGTTTCAATATTGAAATAATAAAATCAAAATATCAAATATTATATTAATAACGGAATTATTTGTTGCTCCTACTATTAACAAATAAACAAAGGTAATAATAACAAATAAAAACAAACAATGCTTATCACATACCTTGATTAAAATCCCTAAATTATTGCAATATGGAAATAATAAAATCAAAATATCTAAAATTATTTCACTGTATAAAATATTAATAACGTAATTATTTGTTGCTTCTACCCTTAACAAATAAACAATCGAGAACGAAAATATTAACCTGAAACGTACTATCAAAAGAATGTTTATTCATACAAAACTGTATATAAACAGTCAGTATGAACCTGAACATCCATTTTAAATTTCAGTAATAATTAAATAATAAAATTTAATCTAAAATAAAGCCATTAAAATAAAACCATAAAGCGTAATGGCGGTTCAACCACTCGAAGCTCCCGCGCGAAATACTGGCAAAGGGGTCTCCAAAAGTTTAATAAAGGAACAAACGCTCCCGATTCGCTGGAGGAAAACGTTAGCGAAACCGTGACGTCACGGATGAATCTACTGCTCCGGATCATCAGACGGCGGGGTTACCATATTGGCATCCTTTATCGTGCCAAAAAAAGTCGCCAAAAATAAAGCGCGCCAAAGGGACCATATCTAAAGCTGTACCTATTATTTTTCGGAACAGCTTTAGTATCGCTCAAACGAAATTTTAGGCGCCACGTGTTTCTCGTCAAACTGGCACCAAGTACCGTGTTTTGTAAAAGGTTTACCTTTCTGACTCGTGAAGCAACTCCCGCATACCAGAATAGCAGTTATCTTGTTTCTAGATACAAAACACCTACAAGAACATATTAAACTTTTATCCACAGTTACTATGATATTATTGTCCAAGAGCATGTAAAAAAGTAAATGCATGTCATTTGCCATATCTTCTTAATTTTGATAGTTAATATTTCTTCTGTATTGAGTGCCCCTTCACAAACGGCTATAGCTTTTGGCGACTGCCAGCCAAGGCTTAATGTGCCAGTTCGTGCCTTTAAAAAAATAAAAGAAGAAAAGGATAATGATATTAAAGCAAAATTCATACCTCCTTCTCATTTAAAAAAAAATCGTGTAATTTTTTAAGAGAATTAAATGACTATCCGATACTTGTAAAAATTCAGAATATCACTTTAAACTGTAATGTATAAATCGTACAAGCTTATAAGGATTTATGAAGTATTCTGAAAAAAAAAAAATGATACGCTTACAGTATTTCTAATATGTTTTATAAATGAATAGCACTATAGCCAATTTTGCAGTGCAGTTTTTTTCTGATAGTAATTTTTTTCACCATAGTAATTTTTTCCCCTAAATGTTGGCCTGCAACATCTGGCTGGGTTATATGGCAATTTTTTTTTTACAAAAATAGTTATTATTAGAAGTTTGTCACAAGGGATAATAGGGTCATTCCATGGACCCCCCTAGGAATTCAACGGAATTTGGTATGATTGTTTTACCCATAAAGTAAAAAATAAATGTGAAATTTCTAGTCCATATCACCATTAGTTTTTGAAATATTTAACTTTGAAGTTTGTGAAATTCATGAAATTTTAGAAATTCTTGTCCTATACAATTGGCTCTTTAATTTCTCTCCTAATAATCACAGAAACTCCATTTAAGTGTCTATATAAAGTACACATGTTTCCCTTTCATATGATATGTAACATGGTTAAATTTTAAGAATTTTTAATTTCAAGGTCCTCATTTTTTTTAATTTAAAATTTCAAAAAGTATATTTAATTTTTTTTTATAAATTATGTTTCTACTTATTGTTAACAATATCTGAAAGTTTCATTTTGGGATTACCGTAGGTTTTCGAGTAATAAATTTAAGAAAATTGCTAGCATCTCGATTCAATAACACTGAAAGAAAATGTTTGTATTTTAAAATAAAATTACACTTTTAACTTAATATAAGAATTTCGAGAGAGAACAAAAAAATGTTGATAATATGTTTTTTTCAACACTTTCACTGTGGGTGCTTTAAAAGGGTACAAGGCAGTGTCTTCTCCCCCCCCCCTCCCCAAAAAAAAGAGGAAAGAAAGAAAAAAAAAGTTTCAAAATTTTTTGCTTGGGTTGTGCCTCCTCCTCCCCCCCTTAAAAATGAGTATTTTCAGAATTTGCCTCTAGTAAAATTCCATTTTTCTTTTTTATTTATTATTAATATAAAAAAAATCATTTTTTTTTCATAAAATGTTTCCAATGTATTTTACATGATATGAGTTACAACTATTACTTTAATTAACAATTTTTAAAACATTTTCAGGTTTAAAAAAACTAGTAATAAATAATTACAGTAAGATGTTATTTTTATGTTGCATACATATTCTAAAGAAAATATTTCAAGTGTGACTTTTAATTGATGTGTATTTTTTAAAAAATCGAGTTTTAAATTTGAATGTAGTAAGAAAAGCTTACAACTTCCAGATTATGCACTAAGTAACTAAAAAAGAAAGTAAACCATTGTGTAAAACTGCTGAAAAATATTAGCAAAATTCCTTGCTCACTCTCAAGGGATATTTTATTTTGAAGTACAAACATTTTCTTTTGGTGTCCTAATTAAAACCAGATGTCAGCAATTTTCTTGAATTTATTACTTGGAAACCCATGGCAATCCCAGAATGTAGCTTTCAGATATTGTTAAAAAAAGGTAGAACAGGGTGTCGACATATCAGGGAAATCATGGAAAATTCAGGGTACTTTATCAATGTGGAAATATCAGGAAAATTTGCAAAATATTTAAAAATCAGGGAACTTTCGTTTTTGCCTAGTGAAATAGATCATTTTTAATTGTCAATCTGATGCGCGGCTCCGTTCTGGATCACACGATACTCAACTGATGCACAGATACAGACATTTTACGAATCCGAAACCAGAATACAGGTCATACAAGAACATAGAAATATGAATCTGAGACTCAAGTGATGTAGGCACTATCACTATACTAATCCAAAAAAGCGCATGTATTCGGACTCGTTCTAAGATGTGAATCATGCAAGAAACCGGATATGTGAATTATATCGGCATGTGAATCAATTTCGCATGAGAATTGCTTCCTGAATAAAGTCATAGGTAAAATGAATGGTAAAAGATGATTTAGTCTTCTACTGCACCATTGTCAGGGACGTGCCAACGTCTTGGAAAGTGAGGGGGGGCGAACGATTTTTTCCGACATTGGGAGGGAGGGGGCAGTTATTCCACCAGCTCCTGATCCCCCCACCCCACCACCAACAAATGTTTTTAAAATAAAAGGTGTCAACCTTGGTACCAGGAAAATTTTTGTTTGTACTAATATAGCTCAATTACAATAATCATTTTCTTCAGGGACAGGACAGCTATTTTGCCCCCCCCCCCCACCAATTTTTATAAATGATCGGCTTTAACCTTTTCAACCTCGTCTGTACACCCTCTCAAAAAAGTATTCGAGTATAAGTCAAATTTCCTGTATCAGTTTCATGTAAACTAATTAATTTACCGATTTTTTTTTTGTATCTCAATAGTTTACTTAAAATAAGTTTTCTTCGTGCGGAAGGGGATGGGTGGTGGCATCTATTTCAACCCCCCCCCCTTCCGTTTGAGCTAGTAAAGTTTTCGTTTATGCCTCATTAGTTTGTTTAAATAACCATTTTCTTGTAGGGAAGGGCTGGAAAAATTGCTCTCGCCCATCCTGAAGAAGAAAACTATTGTAAGCAAACTATTGAGGGGGCTAAAATACAGAGGGGGTGAATTATATAGTTCATCCCTTCTACTCATTTACCGAGGGGGTGATAAACTCCCCTGCCCTTCCTGTTGGCACGTGCCTGGCCATTGTGTTTTTTTAAAGTGATGGGACATTTGAATGATGCCACCTAAGCTCCCCTGCAAGATGATTTTTTTTTAATAGATAGTGCTGATTTTTAAGCCTTTTTACATATTTTTTTTAATTTGAAACTGTACATTGATTGAAACAAAATAAGTTGCCTAGGTGACCAGTTTATTTTGATCAGTCATCCTTACGCTTAAAATTGAACACTATCTTTATAAAACAAGGAAACTTTCTGCTACATATTGTCTTTTAGTGTTCAACTAAATTTTATGTTTGGATTTATGAAACTGAACTACAATTTTACTAAGCATTTTTGTGGTTTTCTATTGTTTATTTCCTATATGAAGCATTCACCTGTTGGTGCATGATACACAATGGTGATTTACATGAAAGATTGTGGTATGTATATAATTAGTTCTGGAAATTTGATAAAGATGGTCAGGGAAAAATCAGGGAACTATTTTTCTCAATTTCTGTAGCCACCCTGTAGAAGAATAACATACATTTTTTTTTTAAATTAAAAATATACTCTTTGAAATTTAAAAATTTTAAATGATGACCTTGACATTATTTTTTAATTAAATCATAATGTTACATGTTATATGAAAAGGCAACCTATCTACTTTCTATAGACACTTAAATGAAGTTCCTATGATAATTAGAAAAAATTGAAGGCAAGTGTACAGTGCACAAATTTCATTAATTTCACAAACTTTAAAGTTAAATATGTCAAAAACTAATTGTTATATAGACTAGAAATTTCACATTTATATTTTTCTCTATACATACAACAATTGTACCAAATTTCATGGAATTCTGAGGGGTCAGGTTAAAAATACCAATTTTTTCGTTGATTTCATATGGAATGACCCAATAGTCTCACAAGTCGATCAAACTGTTACCATGTGCTTTCAATTTTTAAGATATAGAAGTAATTAAAAATATTATTTATTTAATTTTATTTTGATTTGCCACACCACTCGCAGTCATTTTATCCATGCTAATTAATTTATGTTTAGATCTGCATTCGAATTTCTGTGATAGAATTTTATCTCAAAGGGAGACTTGAATCTACAATGCAAAGAAACAAAATATATTTGTTTCTCATACTTCTCATTCTTTTCAAAAAGGGGCATTGCCTCTTTTAAGAATTTTTAAAATATATTTCCCAAGCTAAGAAGTGTACTTGTAGAAACTCTTTTGTGATACAATTGTTGCAAATCATAACACTCTGAAATTCACCCAAAAACATTGACTCTATTGTCTTTTTTTTAATAAATTAACACATGTATCTCTTATTAGTGAACTAGCACCAATACTGTGAGCAAGGACGCAGGCAGGATTTTATCCAGGGAGATGCACCAAGATATACATAGTAGAGATGAGTTCGGGCTCATTTTTTGAAGCCCGAGCCCGAGGACTTTTAATCCGAGCCCGCTCGAGCCCGAGCAATATTATTAAATTTGGAGCCCGAGCCCGAAATTTCAGCTAAAGACAAATAAATTTAACTACTTCATTAATAGGATACAATAAATTTTGGAGCTTCACACACCTTCTAGTCCCCCGTGCCGCTATTTTTTAAAATAAGTACGTCTATTTATCCCAATAATCACTTTTTAAAATCTGTTTCAAGGAGTATGTTCAACAAAGGAGAAATTTTTCACGAGCCCGAGCCCGCCTGAGCCCGAACGCAATCGTGAATTACAGAGCCCGAGTCGGGCCCGGGCCCGGGCTGAGCCCGTCTCATCTCTAATACATAGCGACCTTAGTTGGGACATTGAGGTATCATGTCGACCTGAAAGATGTTTGCGCGAAATGTGCAATGTCATAAATTTCAACATTTACTGTGATTCAGAACCAGGTCGCATCCGCCTACCTAACCATTGGGAGTTTTCCGTGGTTTTCAACAAAACTTAGCACTGGAACTTATACGACAAAACTTATACTGGTTAGGACCCCTTAGAAAGACACCCACAGAGGCACCGCACCCACAGGCCTAGATCCCTCTTGCAGATAATTGGCCTTAGTCCCACAACACAACACATTCAACATTTAGTGAAACTTTTAAAATTGAATACTTTTTTGCAAAAATTTGAATAATCAACCCTCTCATCACCTAATTATGAAAAATTAGAGAAAAAAAAATCTGTCTAGCATTTAGTGCATCTGAAATACTATTATAAATCATGCAAAAATATTTTTTTCTAATGTTGATTAATATTAGATTTTTCTAATATTAATTTCTGCATTTTCGAAGCATTTTGTTATGCTAAAATTAATTTAAAAGGATGCACATATTAGGTAAAGGTTGAGGAATAAGAAAAAAACTATACTTACCTTAAAAAGAAAAAAAAAAACAGTAAAAAAGCAGCATAAATATTTTCTTAATTTTTCTCCTGAAAGAATGAAGTGAAAACTGTAAAAAATGATCTAAATGGACTAGTACTGCAATCTAGGCACGATTTATGCATCTAGTTAAGAGCCTCAGATACTTTCTACATGAATGAATGATATTGATATCACTGTAAGAAAAAAAATACTCAATTCAATTGTTTTCTATCTAAATATTGCTATTTGAAATAGGAGCCTCATATGAGGTTCAGGGTGACAAGAGGGTTAATATTTTTGTATTCCATTAAATTTATTTACAGTTTTTGATTTCAGCTCGCACCCCCCAAGGTAATTTTTCGCCCCCCTAACGCTGAGTACCACTGCTTTATATGAAAGTTTCAGCTAAACAAATTTCACATTAAAGAGGAAATTACAAAATGTAGAGCTACTTTCATGTTGAAAATATGCAGTGAAGGACAGTAATGCACTCTTACAGGGAGGAGGAAAGCAGACGGGAGTCCCAGTCCACTCCCATACCTTCATGCCTTTAGCTCGGCGCTCGTTGTCCATATTCTGAAAACGCTCGAGATGACACCTTATGACCCCCCCCCCTAAATACATAAGTGAGGTGCATTAAAGTAGGAATTGACCCAAGAAAGACAAACATGGCACACTCATGGATTATGATGCACATTCGAAACAATTTTTAAAACGGTGAAGTATTGTTGGAATATACTTGGCAAAAATTGTAAAATAGTTTTAGTAGGCGATTTTAAGATAGATTTCGATTTCAAAGATGGGTTTTATGGAACAAGGAAGAAAAATATGGCACACTCATAAATAACAATACACTATCCAAAATAATGAAATAAGGAAGAAAAATAGGGAGAACTATAAATTATGATACGCTTTTAATGTATAGCACTTTAGTGTGTATTTAAAATCTGAAAGTGTTTCAAATTTTCTTACTTTTTCAATTTCTTTTTTTTCTCTCTCGCATTAAAAAATATTACTATGAGGAATTCGTGCACCCTACAAAATGGTTCCATTCTCAAGAAAATACTTGCATTTCGAAAGATTTTGGGGGTTGGGGAGTTCCTGGTGACATGGTTGTTCCTCAACCTGGATATTTTTTGCATGTAACTGAGCTTCACTTATAGACTTGGATATCCAAGGCAGGGGTAAATACCCATTTATAAATGCCTCACATACTGGGTATTTACCCAACCCAGATTTCCAGTGAGAATTTTTCTTGCATTTCTTAAAAATCTCTCTCAGTTTTAAGGAAAGGTTTGGAAAATTTCCCCCCTTTTTTTCCCGTAATGAACCCTGTGACAAAAACAGGGTTACATAGTGACATTGTCACAGAAACAGAATGATCCTTGGCAGACAGATTGTCTTCAACAGAGTTGACTTATGTGCTGAACACCATTTTCATGTAATTGTATTTTCATTTAATGATGTTTAAATGCACACGAACCTTTGTGTGTACATGTTCACATAAATATATAACATATTGTACTGCAGTAAACTTTTTGTATTTCTGCTGCTTTTCGCAGAATGCATGACAAAATTCTGCCCCTGGGGGTTAGGGGCGATTAATGTAAACCGTGGGATATTGAAACTATATCATTAACAATCAAATTGGGGGTTAGTCCGGTTTGATGGATCATCTTTTCTCTGAAATGTAACAGATGATGATCCATTCATAAATTTTTTAACACTTTCTGCAGTCATTGGCTCAGTTTTGCTATAGAAAAATACACTTTTTAATGAAAAGTGAATGGCGGCACTCGAGCAGTGGTGTATCAAGGTAATTTTAGATCAGAATGTGTTGTAGCAAATCTGTTTTCTCTCCAAACTGGCAAACAAAGAGTGTGGCGGTCTAATGAAGGTCGACTGAACATGAGCATTTTTAACTCTGCCTTATGATATTAAATATATACTTTTGATCCACAGAATAGCTGACTGAAAAAATAAACATCAGCTCATTTTGTAAAAATCCTTGTCTGTAAGTAATTTTTTTTTCTTCATTTGCTGTTGCTGATCCTTCTTTCACATAACCTCTTCTTCCAAACAAAATGTAATTTCAGGGAGAAGGAAAGTACTGCTGTTTAGAAAAAAAAAAAAAAAGTAAATAGGCATGACAAACCTGGGTCTGCCTTATTTTTGATCGCTGAATTTTAATTGAAAAGCACTCTGAATGATCTACCATCCCAACTGGCTTTTGAAGTTTAAGGCTATTCCCTTTGTTCCAAAACTGTATATAGTATTTAAATGATAATTTTATTTTTCTATAATTTATTTTTCATTTACTTATTTATTTATTTTTTACAGATTTCACAATTCTCCAGTGCATTTGTGATTTCAACTTACCATGACAGCTTGAGATTTTGGAGTGTTTCGGAGACAAATTTAAATATAGATGAGAGTGATCAATTAATTTTAGAAGTCCCAGTTATTCATTTTAATAGATGGTGAGAAAACCTTACATCATAATTGAATGTTCATTTTCAGAAGGTGAAATCTTGAAAATAAATACTCATCAACATTACTAAAGATTTCATGGCCATATCCAAGCCTTCAATTATCATTACATTTACTAAATGTTACTCTAAATGAACTGATTGGATGAATTAAATACCTTTGTGCTCTCCCTTTCACTAAATATTTTTAACATTTCCGTTGAGAAAATCAAAGCCATATAAAATATCATATTGTTGTAGTCGATTTATCATCTATGCGCCTAGTCCTTTTCATTAATTGACATTATTCTCCCATGGATGTGAAACCTTGCCACAGTAATACCCGGCAAGAAACTCAGCTTCCTCTTGTGAAAGCTGCTTCTTGTACTGATACAAACAAGAAGAATTTTAAGTGCAATGCATGTCAGAAGAACTTTCCTTATAAGTGGTGCTTGAAGAGGCATATTTATGCCCACACTAAAGAAAACCGTTATGTGTGTGACATATGTCAGAAAGGATTTTATCAGAAGGGAGACTTGAATGCGCATCTTCGCATTCACACAGGGGAAAAACCTTATGTGTGTGACATATGTCAGAAAGGATTCTTTCGGAAAACACACTTGAATACACATCATCTTACACACACAGGTGAAAAACCTTATGTGTGTGACATATGTGAGAAAGGATTCTCTCAGAAAAAACACTTGAATACACATCATCTTACACACACGGGTGAAAAACCTTATGTGTGTGACTTATGTGAGAAAGGATTCTCATGTAAGGAATACTTGAATATCCACCTTCGCACTCACACAGGTGAAAAACCTAATGTGTGTGACATATGTCAGAAAGGATTTTCAAAGAAAGGAGATTTGAATAAACATCTTCACACTCACACAGGAGTAAAACCTTATATGTGTGACATATGTCAGAAAGGATTTTCTCTTAAGACAAGCTTGAAGAGACATCTTCACACTCACACAGGTGAAAAACCTTATATGTGTGACATATGTAAGAAAGGATTCTCTCTTAAGACATACATGCATACGCATCTTCGCACTCACACAAGAGAAAAACCTTACGTTTGTGACATATGTCAGAAAGGATATTCTCAGAAAGGAGAATTGAATAGACATCTTCGCACTCACACAAAGGAAAAACCTTATGCGTGCAACTTATGTGAGAAAGGATTCTCTCGGAAAATACACTTGAATACACATCATCTTACACACACAGGTGAAAAACCTTATGTGTGTGACATATGTCAGAAAGGATTCTCTCTTAAGACATACATGAATAGGCATCTTCACACTCACACAAGAGAAAAACCTTACGTTTGTCACATATGTCAGAAAGGATATTCTCAGAAAGGAGACTTGAATAGACATCTTCGCACTCACACAAAAGAAAAACCTATGCGTGCAACTTATGTGAGAAAGGATTCTCTCGGAAAATACACTTGAATACACATCATCTTACACACACAGGTGAAAAACCTTATGTGTGTGACATATGTCAGAAAGGATTCTCTCTTAAGACATACATGAATAGGCATCTTCACACTCACACAAGAGAAAAACCTTACGTTTGTCACATATGTCAGAAAGGATATTCTCAGAAAGGAGACTTGAATAGACATCTTCGCACTCACACAAAAGAAAAACCTATGCGTGCAACTTATGTGAGAAAGGATTCTCTCGGAAAATACACTTGAATACACATCATCTTACACACACAGGTGAAAAACCTTATGTGTGTGACATATGTCAGAAAGGATTCTCTCTTAAGACATACATGAATAGGCATCTTCACACTCACACAAGAGAAAAACCTTACGTTTGTCACATATGTCAGAAAGGATATTCTCAGAAAGGAGACTTGAATAGACATCTTCGCACTCACACAAAAGAAAAACCTATGCGTGCAACTTATGTGAGAAAGGATTCTCTCGGAAAATACACTTGAATACACATCATCTTACACACACAGGTGAAAAACCTTATGTGTGTGACATATGTCAGAAAGGATTCTCTCTTAAGACATACATGAATAGGCATCTTCACACTCACACAAGAGAAAAACCTTACGTTTGTCACATATGTCAGAAAGGATATTCTCAGAAAGGAGACTTGAATAGACATCTTCGCACTCACACAAAAGAAAAACCTATGCGTGCAACTTATGTGAGAAAGGATTCTCTCGGAAAATACACTTGAATACACATCATCTTACACACACAGGTGAAAACCTTATGTGTGCAACTTATGTGAGAAAGGATTCTCTCGGGAAAATACACTTGAATACACATCATCTTGCACACACAGGTGAAAAACCTTATGTGTATGACTTTTGTGAGAAAGGATTCTCTCTTAAGACAAACTTGGATAGACATCTTTGCACTCACACAGGGGAAATACCTCATGTGTGTGACATATGTAAAAAAGGATTCTCTCAGAAGGCAATTTGAATGGACATCTTCGTACTCACACTAGAAAAAAAACCTTTCGTGTGTGACATACGTCAGAAAAGATTTTCTCTGAAGGCATATTTGAATGCACATCTTTACACTCGTGCAAGAGAGAAACCTGAAGTATGTGACATGTCTGAAAATATTCACTCGTAAAGATGCCATATGATAGATCTCTGTTCTTACATATACATCTCTGAGGATGGTATCTTGACTACAGATCTTTACACCCACACAACAGAAGAACCTTATGTGTGTGACATCTGTCAGAAAGGATTCTCTCAAAAACATCATTTAAATTCACATCTTGTTACACACGCCGGAGAAAAACCTTTTGTGCGTGATGTATGTGAAAAGGGATTTTCTGATAAAGATGGCTTGAATATACGTCTTATTTCACACTCTGTAGAAAATCCTTTTGTGTGAAGCATCTAATAAAGTTTTTCTGAGCAAAGAACATTGACTTTACATGTTTGTTTTCACACGGTAGAAAGAGCTTATGTTTGTGACCAATGGGAGAACGCATTCTCCCATAGGTCATGATACTCAGGGCTGATATACAATACCCAAGATTGTATATCAGCCCTGACTACATGACTGGGAAAAATGGAAAAATTTATTAAATCCAGGAAATTGTGGGGGAAAATGGGAAAACTTAGGTTGCCCTATTTGGGTTTGCCCATTTGTTGGGTTGCACCCCCCCCCTTTTTTTTTGGGGGGGGGGAGATCTTTTATGATATCCAATACAGGGGAAAAACAAAATTTTACTGAAAATCATTTTTATTTTTGGAAGCAAAACAGATGTAGTTTGCTTTTGTATTTCACAGTCGTGAAAGATTTCCTTTAAAGCACAAAAATTGAACTTTGTCAGTTAAAATTCCACAGAAAATGATGCTGAAGCATTCCTATTTCAGTCTTTCCCCATCCTTCTTTTGAATGAAAAATTTTTCTCCAACAGTCCAAAAGCTCTCTTTTCATTTTTACGATGTATTTGCTTTTGTGAAGAAAAGAAAAATTTTAATATCTTCAAACAATTTTTGAAAAACCTAGAAAGTGATCGTCCCCCCTGAGAATAAAAAATCAGGGGATTTATGGGCTAAAATGAAAAATAGGGAGACAGCATCCCCACGTCCCCCTTCGATTATGCCACTGCCTTAACTAATTGCTACATTCAGATTAAATTCCTTAAAATGTGGTGTCCCCCCACTTTTTTGTTTAGGATTACACTGTCCTAAAGTTATGTAAACATTGTTTTCCCCTTACAAGAACCTTTTTCTTTTCTTGTATAGGAAAAAGGGAAAATTGAATATGCATTTTTTTCAAACAAGTACAGAAAAGGGACCTTAACCTTTTATACACCGGAGTCAGATCCAGTC
This sequence comes from Cheiracanthium punctorium, assembly GCA_038373885.1. Taxonomy (NCBI): domain Eukaryota; kingdom Metazoa; phylum Arthropoda; class Arachnida; order Araneae; family Cheiracanthiidae; genus Cheiracanthium; species Cheiracanthium punctorium. The sequence continues at coordinate 17,135 of JAWZYV010013339.1, read as the reverse complement.
ATATTTTAATTGAAGTTTTTGTCTTTGACTGCATCAGTTATTGGATATTAGTCATTTAAATGGAAAAAAATCGTAACCCCCCCCAAATTTTCACTGTGTTCCCAATTGGGTACATGTGTCATTTCTGTCTTTTACCGAATGACTATACTTTTTTTGTGGCGTTTAACCTTGTACAGGTCAATGTTTCCACTTGGGAACATCGAATTAAAAATTTATTAAAAAGGGAAATGTAAACAATATTGACTTGAAAAAATTAGATAAAGTTAAAAGATGACTTGATTTTTTGAAATAGAAGTTGAATATTATTATTAGGAAACTGGGAAAGAAAATAATAATATAGCCATTTTCATAAATTTTTACAGAGCTATCGTGATTCAACCTCCCTCCCCTTCAAACTTAATTCATATCTTTAATTTTAAAATAATTTTTTTATCGATTTTTAATATTTCACTCATTATTTAAACTATACATCAGAATATTAAGTTTTGAAACCGGTGTAAATTATAGGCAGAAATGACCCATTCTCCCAATTGAAAACACATTGAAAATTATATTTAATAACATTTTTTCCCCCTGTCAAATATCTTTCAACTAATGCATTAGAAAACAAAATATGCAAAAAACTAATTTAAAATGTGCCTGGATTTCAATACCATAGCTGCCAAGTGTTTTATACGGATTTGTTCCGTTTTTTGAGCTTTGTTCCGTAAATACGTTTTTAGGCCAAAATGTTCCGTTTTTCAGCTTCTGTGGGAGGATTTTTAAAAATTTAAAAAAAAAAAAGGAAAATCGTGTACATTTTTAGCTTTTGGTAAAGCATTTGTCCTTGTAAATAAGTCAATAAATTTAATTGAATGACATTTATCTTATTATTCTTTCATTTCATTAAAAACTTAAGTCTATTGTAGTAATTGAGCCAAGTTAAGTATATTTTATTTTTATAAATTTAATGATTATATATGCACATCATCTCTCTACACATAATTTAATTTTGTTAATGTAAAATTTTTAATTGTATATTTAATCATACATTTCATGACCACGCACTGTGTTCCTTATTTCTGATTTTATGACCACGTGCTGTGTTCCTTATTTTGTTGTTGGAAGGTTGGCAGCTATGCAATACGATCGATAAAAGGTTAAATAACAAGTGAAATATTTAAGACTAAATGAAAGATTTATTTTTGAATTTAAGTATAGATATGAATTAAGTTTGCAGGGGAAGGGGCTGTATTCAGATTGCTCCATAAAACCTTATGAAAATGGCTGTTTTTGTGATTTTTTGTCATTTTCTACTAATGATAGAAACGCAACTTCTATTTCAAAATATCAAGTCATTTTTTAACTATATCTGCTATTTTGTTGAAGTCAATATTGATAAAATTTAATTTTTTAATACTTTTTTAGTTTGATGTTCCTAATTGGGAACACTGGCCTCTAAATGTTTAACCCTTTGACATGCAGTGGTTGTGCTGTGAAACCACTTTATGCATTTTCTGCTAGTCAAAAAAAAAAAAAAAAAAAAAAAAAAAAAATGTTTAAACGGGCTGAACTCTGATAAGGTGAAACCATTGCCATCCATCCATTTAACTACAAACAAAATTACAGTTTTTTTAACATTGGGTACTCAATCCAGTTGGTCTTCTATATTGATGTGAAAATAAAATACTTGTGCTGGAAAGGGTTAGTGTGTGACATTTATAAGAAGGTGTTCTCAGTGCAAGACGATTGGAATAGACACATCTTTGTAACAACCACTGCCAACTGTAGCAACTGTTATATTATTTTGTGCCTTGGAGATATTAAAAAAATTAATTGTTCTGAAGTCAATCACATAGGTGAGTTCTTTTCATAAGCAGTAAGCGGGCATCACCTTTTTTTTTTTTTTTCCCTTTTCACTGTTAACAGCAATAACTTTCTTTTCATAATAAAAACATATAAAACATTATTTAATACGGCGGATTAATTAGTTAAATTTTTTTATTTGGGAATACCTTATTCCCCCGTACATGATATATATTTCGGTTACACACATAACCATTTTCGCCCCACGGATTTTCGCTAAATTTAAAGATCATAAAAATCCCCCCTCCCTTCGCCCAATCGTGAGCAAATGTGAAGGCCCCACCTACACTCTTGAAAAATATATGAAAGATATACTGCAAGAAATTATACCCCCCTCTAACAGCACTCTAACTTCCACCGACGATTTCATTAAAAACATCCGCGATTATAAACCTGATGAAAACGATATTATGGTAAGTTTCGATGTAGTAAATCTATACCCGTCAATAGATATTAAGGAAATGAACCAAATTATTAACAAACAAATTCAAAGTAGTTTTAAAGATATAGACATAATTAACACCCTAACTAGTGCAATAAATCTAATTTTAAATAATTCATATTTTCAATATAATAATCACTTCTACCAACAAATAAAAGGAGTCCCCATGGGCTCCCCCATATCCGGAATAATTGCCGACTGGAAAATGAGAATCCTTGAAGAACAGATTAAACAGACACACAATAATACCATCAAACTTTGGCTTCGCTATGTCGACGATATCTTCGCTATCCTTACCACCCACAATAATGAAGAAAATAATTTGATCAATCAACTTAATACCATAGACCCGAACATTAAATTTACCTACGAAAAAGAAATCAATAATAGCCCATAGGCGTAGAGTTATATGGGCCCATAGGGCTCAAGCCCCCCCAATAAATTATGAGTTGGGGCTGAGCCCCCCCCCAATAATTCACGTTGAATTTAAAAAAATGCATTTAACTCAATTTTTACAATTCAAAGAAAAAGTATTTCACTCAAGTTGTAGAAAAAAAAACAACTTTAATTCTGACTTCATTTTCGATCATTATTTCAGATTTATTTTGACGCCAAATAACACATGATGTTATTAAGCTGGCCGCGCCAGGCGCCGGCTAATAAAAACAGTCATGCAATGGGAATATCAAAAGTTCACATCAGCGTAAATTGCGTTCAGTAATCGAAAATGTTCCACCCCCACCCTCTTTGCATCTTTCACTCTGCTTCCATTTTTGACTTTGTTTCACTGTATTTTAAGAAGGATAGCATGATAGGAAGGCACTATAATGGATAGGTACCTTATTAAATTTAAAAAAATGCCAGAACCAACTGCAAGTGAAACGTTTCAAAGGAATGCAAGTTGCAGCGATGTGCGCTCAGAACAGTAAGCATATTTGTATATTTTTACTTCTGCATTAAAGAATTTGGAGATATACAGGGCCGGAAAAAGCAATTGCCCGATATGCCCGGGGCATGTAATTTTTTTAAAAGCACGTTTCCGATCGGATATCAATAGTTGTTTGCCAAGGTTAAAACCGTGTAGCCATAGTTATCGTTAATGCTATAAAATTTCATACTTAATATATCTGATTTGGTGATTGACATTCAGGCAATTAATGAAGGGCTTCCTAACTAGAATCAGGCCTGACCAGTGGCCAAGCGCAAAGCGCTCTGAACAGGGAGACAGAAGGTGCCTGGTTCAAAACCAGGTCACGTCCGCCGACCTAACCGTTCGGAGTTTTTCGTGGTTTCCTCCGAAACTTTGCGTGAATGCGGGTTAGGATCTCTTAGAAAGACCCCCACGGAGGGCACTCCACCCATAGGACTAGATCCCTCGTGTAGATAATTGGCCTTAATCTCACAACAACAACAATCTAACTAGAATAAAGGTATATATATGTATGAGTGATCGTAATGTGTTGGAACCGCACACCATTTATTGGCTGAAAGTAAATTTTAGTTTAATTTTATAAAGTTGCACGGTATAAATTCTTGTTGCAGTAATAAATTAGCATGCTTTATATAATTATACGTAGCCGCCTAAGTTGTTTTACCACACCTTGAATCCGGGATCGTTTCCCGGATCGGGCTTGGGTGCTTGTGATATCCTCGTTAGGGGTAATAATGGTCGTCCATTGGATACCCTTTCACAAGTGCCTGTCACTTTTGGTGACCCACGTTGAGCCAAGGCTTGATATGCCATTACCACGCCGTTGAAAAAGAAGAATAATTATACATATTGCACATATTGAAGATTAAAAGCATAAAATCAGTCTTAAAAATGTGATTATTCCGAAGGCAATAGATTCGATTAATGAGTTTAGACTGGGATTTAAATCATGATTTATAAACGAGCTGTGCAATAAATCGTGATTTTTGCACAGGGCTCTGAGCCATCCCATTGATTTATCATTTTGGTTATAGGCCAGGTTTGACCTAGTTGACTACAACTCGGACCCGAGATGAGTTAGAAATTTTCTGCGCTTGCTGATCTTTACTGCCGGGTATCATATGGCAGCGGGCAAAGTGTGTGAAATCGTTCAAATAGATTTAATTCAGCCCCTGCACCTCGCAATGTTTCCCCTTTGCGTAAGGAAGAATGTGAAAGGAACATGAAATTATAAAATTATTCTATTTCTGTAAAATAAATTTTAGGAATTCTTTTTTTAAGTATGAAAGCTGTGATTTTCATTTGAGAAAATTTAGTGGCATACTGCAAAAGCTTGCCCCGTCATCCCATTGTGCCCCCTGTTAAACCCAAAGTTCATTATAAACAGTGTAATTCTTCAAAGCTCCCAAGAATAAATTTTTTCTCCTTTTTAAACCAATTACTTTAGAAATTAATAACTCTAAGAGACCGTAAGTTAAATTCTATCATTGCTCGCATTGTCAAATTCAGTGTCTGGGGTAACATTTTATGTAAGGAGAGCGGAGGCGCAAGAAAACGATTAAGTGAATAAACAATGACGGTTTGTATCGGGAATTTCAAAGTTAAGTCGGAAACAGCTATACAGAAGTCCCCCATAGAAAACACTAAGCAATAAATATGGGATTAAACAACTTATTTCTGTGAAAATTAAAATTAACTCCAAATATCGCACAGGTTCGGTTTTTTTTTTATTTTTTTTCTCGTAGACTGTACATTTACTATAGTGATCATTTAGTACTCTTTTCCGCTTTAGAAAACAGCTCTTTCTCCAGCTAAAATAAATGAGCATATTTTAAATTTATTTTTACGATTTTTATGTATTCATAAACAATCAGATTTATTATTATTTTTTTTAATTGTAGAAATTCTGCCTTTAATTCTGATGATAAATCTACAAATGAAAATTTGGCTGATTCCCTAAAAAAAGGTAGAAGTTTTCAAGAGTCTTGGATAACTAAGTTTCCTTGGCTATTTTATGACAGCTCAAATAATCGCGCCTTTTGCTCACTATGCAAAGAATGCAACAAAAAGCAAATGCTTTCATGCAGCAAAATGGAACAGAATTTTATTTCTGTTGGATTCAAAAATTGGAAACATGCTTTACGAAAATTCGCCTCGCACGAAAAATCCAGTTGCCACCGCGAAGCCACCGAAAAAATTACGTCGATGAAATCCAATATATGCGTAACTGCCTGTCTAGATGCGAAAAAGAAAAAAGAAATGTTGGAAGGAAGAGATGCACTTCACATAATTTTTACCTCTCTGTTATATGCCGCACGTCAAGGCATTGCCATAAGAGGGCATGAACCTCAGCAATCTAACTTCTACCAGCTTTTAAAGACCAGGGCATATGAATCCGAAGCTATATCTAAATGGATTACTTGCGACGAAAAATACAAATGGTTATCTCCGGATATACAAAATGAAATTTTAGAATTGATGGCACATAACATATTAAGAACCGTTGCGGAGAGTATAGAAAGTAGCAAATACTTCTCAATTATACTGGATGAAACCGCCGACGTTTCAGGGAAAGAACAAGTAAGCATCTGCTTGCGCCAAGTAAATAGAGACGATTTTATTATAAATGAAGAATTTTTGGGTTTTTATGAAACGGACCAAACTACTTCCGAAGCATTATTTTTACTTTTAGAAGACTCGTTGAAAAGATTTCAATTATCATTTGAAAACTGCCGAGGGCAATGTTACGATGGAGCAAGTTATGTTGCAGGAAAATTTTCAGGCTTGCAAGAACGTGTAAAACAATGCCAACCTGCTGCTCAATTTGTCCACTGCTCTGCTTATTGTTTAAAACTGTGCAAGATGCAATGCAAAGAGACGCGAGCACCCGTGACTGCCTCAACATTGTAAAGGACCTCATAACTTTCACAAAATCGTCTCCGAAACGTTTAGCTGCATTTCGCTATATTCAACCGTCAAACTCAAATGACTTACGCCCATTGTGTCCTACTTGATGGTTAATACGAGCTAGCAATGTCCAGAGTGTTTTAAATAACTACAAGACTTTAATAGAATTTTTCGATAATTTGAGCTCTGAACAAATATCAAGATACGATGTTGCTTCAAAATGCAATGGTTTTTTGAAACTTTTGAATTTTTCTTTTCTTTAAATTGTATCATGAAAATTCTTGGTCCTGTGGAGGAAATTAACAGAGTTGTACAATCGCCAAATTTGTCACTAAGGTCAATTGAAAAAGAAATCGATATTTTAAAAGACATACTAAGTGCTTGCCGCCATGAAAATGCATTTTCTTTGTTTTGGAACGAAGTCAATGTTCATGCACGTAGTTTCGATTTAGAGGAACCGTCAATACCCAGAGTCAGAAAAAAAACCCAAAACGAATCGATGGAGGAAGTGATCCATTTGTATATATAGATGCAGAACATTATTTCAGAAAAAAGTTCTTTGAACTTGTAGACATAGTTCAAAATTCTTTAAGTGAAAGATATAAGAACTGCATCGTTTTTTCAAGATTGAAAGATATTGAGAAATTTTTGACAAACTCCTTAAACTCTGAACGTAGTTGCGATTTATCAATAGCTGAACTGAAAGATGCACTAGGAGAGAATCTTCCACTAGACTTTCACATCGATAGACTAAAATTGCATATTATGATGCTAGCTGACGTATATAAAGAACGAAAGAAAAACGTTAAGAGTATGTCAGAACTTAAACAATCGATTCAGGATGAAAAAGCCCTTTCTTTAACTTTTCCAGAGATTGCAAAACTTATACAGATATTTTACGTTATTCCCGTGACTACATGCACTGCTGAGCGAAGTTTCAGCTTGCTTCGCAGAGTTAAGAATTATTTAAGATCAACTATGTCTCAACAAAGACTTAATCATTTAGCTATATTGAACACTTATAAGGAGCATGCTGATAAATTAGATGTTAAAGAACTCATTAATGAATTTATTATAAGATCTCCACAAAGACTGAATACATTTGCAAAATATTGAGCTATATCGGAATGTCTTTTTGCAGAAGTATTGTCTTGCAGCAGGGAAAGAGGGATATTTAATGACCGCTTTATGCATTTTTTAACTGTGTCAATTTTTTACTCTTTTTATAATACGAAATATATCGTGTGTTTCAAGCAACTGAAGGGTAACTTTGAACTAGAACTAAATTTCATTTCCATATCATTACATATAATTTTTGAGAGTGATTATAATTAAGCCATCAAAACCACAGAATCGCAAAAGTTGGAATAATTGTAAAAGTTTCATGTAATTTATAATTTTATATGTTATGTGTAAAGTAATTATTAAGTCTAATACTGAAATATTTAGCTCTTAAAATGTTCAATTGAATATTTCTTTGCTTTTAACTTTTTCTCTATACTTCTGATTATAATACTGTTTTCAACTAATATAAATTAGTCTAGAATAAAATTAATATTTTAAATATAAAATACTCATAAACTTTTTGCTTAAGGAAAAAATGAAATAAAAATAATTTTAATCTTATAATATTTATTATTTCTGGTGACATACTTTATTTTTACCTATCCTTTTATCTTACTTCAGTTTAATAAGGCTGCAATTGAGACGATTAAAAGGTGTTGCATGGTGACATGAGGTAAGTGTTCGTGTATGTGTGCGCATATGTGTGCACAAACAGATGAATCGATATAGATATATTACTGTTTTCCATTATGGTGTCGGACTTTTTTTTAATTTTCCCACGAAAAAAACGGCCCACTGTTGTTGCTGATAATCGTCAGTATTGTTACTGAGATTTAAATTTAAGTTATTTCTCTTTTTTAATCTTAAAAAATATATTTTTTAATCTAAATCTTATATATATATATATATATTTATATATACATAAATATTTATATATATATATATTTATATATACATAAATCTTATAAATAAAAATGAAATTCTGTTTGTTTGTTTGTTTGTGGATTTGATTCGTATACAAATCCACAAAAATGGACCTATCGGCCTGAAATTTAGTACAGATATGTAAAATAATATAGAATAACTCATAGTCCACTTTAAAACTTTGAAAGTCCACCCGTTCCCGGAATTTAAGAGATTTTTTATGCTCTTCACGCAAAAATTTTCCGTAATTGTAACCCCTGTAGTGAAAAAAGTGTGAAATAAGGATCGTGGTTGCCATGTGTGGCGATTTTGCCGAAAAAATGTCGTTCGTATACAAATCCACAAAAATGGACCTATCGGCCTGAAATTTAGCACAGATATGTAAAATAATATAGAATAAATCGGAGTCCACTTTAAAACTTTGAAAGTCCACCCGTTCCCGGAATTTAAGAGATTTTTTTATGCTCTTCACGCAAAAATCTTTCCGTAATTGTAACCCCTGTAGTGAAAAAAGTTTGAAATAAGGATCGTGGTTGCCATGTGTGGCGATTTTGCCGAATAAAATGTCGTTCGTATACAAATTCACAAAAATGAACCTATCGGCCTGAAATTTAGTACAGATATGTAAAATAATATAGAATAAATCGTAGTCCACTTTAAAACTTTGAAAGTCCACCCGTTCCCGGAATTTAAAAGATTTTTTATGCTATTCACGCAAAAAGCTTTCCGTAATTGTAACCCCTGTAGTGAAAAAAATGTGAAATAAGGATCGTGGTTGCCATGTGGGGCGATTTTGCCGAATAAAATGTTTTAAATTCTCAAAGTAAAAATAAAAGAATAATAATGATTTTTTTTTGTCAGTTTATATTCGTAAGGTTATTTTTTTTTAAATTATAATATCGTGTGCATGGGAAATCAGAGCAGGAATGTAATGCTTTACACGCAAAACAATAAGAATTGAAGATTTCCGAGGCTAATAGGTAAATTATTTTAGTTTGGCGAAAAAATAAAATGGCTCAAATGCCGATTTTGTGAAAGTGAGTTCTAGCGGTTTGCACAGATTTCGGCTTGGCGTAATTTATTGAGAGCTTAAGGAAATAGATTTTTGAAAACAAGTGCAAAGGTCTTATTAGAATACAGCATTAAATTTTAATGATCCGTGAAGAAATAATGCAGTTATTAAGGGATTTCAATTGATCTATCTCCAGAATTCTCGCCAAATGAGTACATTGATTTAAGTTGGGGGAATTCCGCCAAATTTCAGAAAATTGAAATCTTCTCATTTAGTACATCGGAGTAATGATGAATAAAACACGTTATAGTTGATAATTTTAAAAAATTCGGCTGTATTAAGGGATTCAACTTTTCAAATAAAGGCTTGCTTTACTTTTTCGCGGTCGAACCATTTCCCATATATTATTGCTGCTAAGTCAATGCTTCGAATAATTTCCTGAAAAAACGCTTGCAAAATGGCGTATGTTGGCACTTTGGCGAGGCTTAGATTTGAAACTGGATTTTATTTGAGACTGGGATATATAATGACACTGTTTATAGATAAAAATGAATGTTGGTATGAGTGTATGAGGTTGAAAAACTCCAGCACCGTTGCACCATGAAATTTGGTTCACCTAACTCTTTTATCATGGAGAAGCTTTCTATGCTATCCGTTTTCCTCTAACTTGCCACCAGGTGGCGCAGCAGAACGTCGAATTCTATTCCGTTTAGCCGTTTGCTATGCGAATATCGTCCAACCAATTTCGATGAAATTTGGTACACGCGAATATTAGAACACGGAGAATATTTTTCACTATCCATTTTGCTGTAACTTGCCGCTAAATGGCGCTGAAAAGCATCAACTTCTATACCGTTCGACCGATCGGCATAAAATTTTTTATACTTACACATTTGAGCACGAAGAATATATTCTAACTGCGTTCCTTTTGATGTTACTCACCACTAGATGACACTGCAATGCATTATTATTTTAACTCGCCACTAGATGACGCTGCAGCAGGCCAAATTCTTGACCATTCAAACGGTCGCTATGAAAATCAGTATGCATAGCTATTTGAACAATGAGAATATTTTGGCGTTATCCATTTTGCTATAACTCGCCACTTGACGACGCTGTAGCAAATCATTACTTTATTGAACCACTGGATGGCCCTGCAGTGTATCACTTCTTGACTGTGCAAATGATCGTTATGAAAATTGGTATACATAGATAGTTGAACACGGTCGCTATGAAAATCAGTATACATAGCTATTTGAACAATGGGAATATTTTGGCGTTATCCATTTTGCTATAACTCGCCACTTGACGACGCTGTAGCAAATCATTACTTTATTGAACCACTGGATGGCCCTGCAGTGTATCACTTCTTGACTGTGCAAATGATCGCTATGAAAATAGGTATACATCAAGGCCGTAGCCAAGGGGGGGTTTTGGGGGTTCAAACCCCCCCCGAAATTTTCAGTCACATAACTTACTGTTCGTAGAAAAAAAATTATCCCTTTTATCGCCAACTACAATTATTGCACTTCAGTTCATTCAAACCGCATGTAATTTTTTACTTGTGTTTCTCTGAGGATCGCAAAGTGATACATTTCACTTAAATATGCTACTCTTTTCTCTGTACGTTATATGCATCCCTGTCTTCTGAGTATGGCCAAAAGGAAATGCAATTTCCGTGGCACTTGCAAGCAAAATTTCTCATTCTCATCAAATAATTCTTTAAATAAACAGTGTTTAATGTATCATAGTAGTAGGAATTTGTGAAGGTGGTAGCAAAAATGTGCCCTAAGTACACTATGTACGGCTGCTTTATTTACACAATTTTACACAGTATTTACATTTCCCATAATTAGAATGCAGTATGATCGGAGCAAAAGCTCACATTCGTCTCAATGCTTCTCCACATTGGTTCTCTCTCTTCTTCTTTCACCCCCACCCTACACGCAAAGAGAGACAAAAAAGAAATATCGTAAATAAAAAAATTTCTTTTTCCACAAAAAATAGTGAGTCATCTCTCGATTCCATCGGAGATCGAAACACGAAACAGTTTCACAGTATCGTGTTTATGACCTCTATAAATAAAAAAGTCAGAGTGATAAGTTTGTGATTTTTGGAGTTTGGGACATGTAAGCTCGTCTCGACCCATGTGGACCGGGAGGGAGATCCTACGTTGCATTATTCACGTAACCAGTCCGCTACTCCTTAGAATAAAAAGAGAGTGGCACTGCGGACAGCAGGAGTAAAAAAAAAAACAAAAAAACATCCGCTGTCTGGCTAGTGTCGCCCCTCTCGAGTCAGCGCCCTAGGCAGTCGCCTAGTTTTCCTATATGGTCCAGCCGGCCCTGCTCTGTCACACAGGGCTTGTCATTCTTTAAAGGCTGCACTGACACAGAGGTTCGCTACGCCCGATAGGATATTGCTTACATAGCACTGTTTCAATTTGGATGCATTTTTTTCGCGTTTTAAATAAAAATGAAAAAACACAAAGCTGGAGATCATACTTTATTTAATTTTAATTTCAGTGTGCTGAAAAAAGTACCATATTAAAACATAAAACTTGAAACCCCCCCCGAAAAATTTTCCTGGCTACGGCCTTGGTATACATAGATATTTGAACACGGGGAAGAGTTTCGCGCTATCCATTTTCCTATAACTTGCCACTAGATGTCGCGTCAACACATGAACTTCAGGACTGTCCAGCCGATAGTCATGAAAATTCGTATACATCGATATCTGAATGCGAAAAATATTTTCGCCGTATCCGTTTTGCTAAAACTCGCCACTAGATTGCGCTACGCCGTATGGCCTTCTGCACCGTACAAACGATTGCCTTGGAATTCGGTATGCATGATTATTGGACACAATATAACGCGATATCCACTTTGCTATATCTGTTTATTACAATGAATAGTAATCACCAAAAATCGTAATATCAAAAAGTCCATTCATTCCCGTGCGAAGAACGGGTACTTCAGCTAGTATTTATATATATATACATACACACACACACACAAATATATATATATATACACACACACATATATATATATATGTATGTATGTATATATATGTATATATATGTATGTATATATATGTATATATATGTATGTATATATATGTATATATATGTATGTATATATATGTATGTATATATATGTATATGTATGTATGTATATGTATGTATATATATGTATGTATATATATGTATATATATATATATACATACATATATATACATATAGATATATGTATATATATATGTACATTATAGGTGAGGCCCGAGCCCCCCCAATAATTCTGGAAACTTTACGCCTATGTAATAGCCTCAATTACTTAGATGTGAACATAACCAGAAACAATAATCTCATTGTGACCACCATTTTTCGAAAACCTACTTGTAATACTAATATAGTAAATTTTAAATCTAAAACCCCTTTCAACTATAAAATTGCTGCTATTCGTTCCTATATCGACCGCGCTTTCAAAGTGTGTACTAACAACGACCTCCTTCAAAAAGAAATTGCTTTCATAAAGAAACAATGTCAAGACGCCCACTACCCTCGAGAAATTTCGACAAAGTTTTCAAAGCTAGGCAACGTAAATTAAATGTTATAGACAACCGTCAAAAAGATAAACCACGTTTTACTACCGCTATCCCCTTTAGCCGAGGGATAGCCAATAAACTTTCTAAAATCGCCAGTAAAAAGAACTTCCGTATTCCAATTAAACCTAACAAAACAATCTTTCAGCGCATTAGATCGGAAAAAGACCCAATCAACCCCATCGAAACCGCAGGGATCTATAAAATTAATTTTATGTCAAACGATACAAATAAAGAAAATTGCTACATCGGCGTTACAAAAAGGAAAATTAAAGAGCGAAAAAACGAACATTTTAAAGACATTAACCTCCAGAAACAAAGTACCGCTCTGGCCCGTCTTGCTTTGAAAGAGCCCATTACCATTGATTTTAAAAATATTAAAAAAATAGCCAACTTTAAAAATAGTATATATGCCTACATTCGTGAGAGCTTAGAAATAATGACGACAGAGGGCAGCATCAACGATGCGCTTCATACAATCGACCAATCATGGAATGACGTCATGCATCGAACTTTCAAGAAGAAGAACGAAGAAGATATAAAAAGAAGCCGCCATTAGTGAGAGGTCCAGAAACGACTGAAGATGGTTATGTGTGTAACCGAAATATATATCATGTACGGGGGAATAAGGTATTCCCAAATAAAAAATTTTAACTAACTTTCTTTTCGTTTTCTATAAAAAATTTGAGAACGCATTTCTTATTGTCTCTATGATCCAGTGACTGTCAGCTGTAAAATTTGTCTTGGATTTGATGCTTGCCCTGGGGATGCTATTGGGATTTTCATTACGTTAAACGGATGTGGATTTATTGTTATGGATATACAGATTAGGGATGTAACGAATATCTGGCAAGTACATGGTATCCGGCCTATCTGACTGATTTTTCAATATCCGAAATACTGTCGGATATAAATATAATAACTACCGGATATCCGGCTATATACTACTAAAGTTCTATCTATAATATGCATGGGACAGGATGGAAAATTATATTTGATATAATTAAACTTCCCCTATAAACAGGATTCTACCACTAAAACGTCTGAACAGATAGTGACCAAATTAGTTTTATAGACTACTACCCGCCTCCGGCGACCAATTGGCCATCTTAAATCTTGTTTGGAGAGAATCCTGTTTCTCAAGCTTCCTTGGTAGTGAAATCTCTCAGATTCTCTGAATGGAATTTAAAATTAAGGTGGTTACAAACAGGAGTGGGCCTAGGGTAAGTGGTGCCCCCTTCTAATGTAAAAAAGGCACCCCTTCGAAGCTGGTGCCCAGATGCGATGCTTACTATGTCGAGCCGCCCCTTGTTACAAAAATAAGATGGTTAAATGATAAAAACCTACAAAAAGGTACAAATTATTTTTGCCCTACATTAATTCTGAAGAGTTTATGGATATATTTCCCTTTGTCTAAAAACAGAAACAAGGAAAAAAAAAGTAAGAAAATCTGAAACACTTTCATATTTTAAATACACACTAATGTGCTATATATTAAAAGCGTATTATAATCCATGGGTCTTACCTATTTTCTTTCCTTATTCCATTAAGTTGGAAAGTATATCATTGTACATGAGTGTAATTAAACAAAATTAAAATTGATACTTCTAGCATTCTTTTTCTTTATGTAATACATTGGGAACAGATGGGAAAAAGCTGCACAGAAAAATGCACAATTCGAACTGAATGAAACTTTCAAAAACTTATTCAGATGTATTCATAATCCAAGTAGTAGATGATAAAATGACAATGAAAATTATTTTAGCATCATTTAACATTGATAGAGCATCAGTCATGTTATACAGTGGGTTTCTTGCAAATTTCTCTCTATTCTAAAAAAAAGTAAAGGCCGCTGTCAGAGCTTGTTGACCTATCTTCTCCTAAACCGTGGGGATTTGAATTTTGAGAAACATGTTCCCGAATGCGGAAAACTCCAAGGAACCTGATAAGGTGACTTAAATTTTGAAAATCGAATTATTTTAGAAGATATTAATAAAAAACTGAAAAAATAAAACATAAAGGTTGCCAGATTTGGCATAAAATCATTCATTCCTTTGCAACAAAGCAATACTAATTATGTAGAATCACATGAAATTGTCAAACATGAAGTAGAATTACATCCATTTTACACCAAATTAAAAACTATATGAAATAAGTAACTCAAAATGTCTTACACAAAGTTGACAATTTTCAAATAGTAAGTTCGCTTAGACAACAGGAGTTTAAAATTAACGATTATTCGTTTTTCCAAAACAGAATAACTAATCTCTTGAAAATGTAAAGTAATTAAAATGTAGATTATTTTTAAACCGGTTCGGTCCAGCTGGATTATTTGCTACCAGTAGAAATATTTTCCGGCGTTAAGTATGCCATTATAGCAGTTATAGTACACTTTGGATATCTGCCAGCACAGCGAAATGATATAATTCGTGGTGCTAAGTATGCCAATCTACAAAGAATTATGTAAATGAAAATATCGATAATGGTTTTCCAGGAACCTTAAATGAGCAGTAATTATAGGTTGTGAGCATGTGTAAATCGGCAAATAATGAAAAGTCGCCATTGGTGGCAAGCTATCCTACCTGTACCATAGTTTTTATCAAAGAAAACATATGAATTACTGTTTTCTTAGAGATAATTATTAAGTATACATATACTCAAGTCACCAAATTATGAAAATTCTCCATAATTGGCTAATACGCAAGGCGTATTATGGCTTTCACATAATTACAAATAGTGCGAGGTTTAATTTTTTATGTTGCAAGAACCAAGCAGTGTGTAGCTCAGTAACATTCTATCTTATCCAACGTTTGGGTTTTGTTTGTTGAAATTATATCTTTTTTACGAATAAGTGTTTTTAGGGGCCAAATCGAAATGCGAGTCTAGGGGTCTTGGCCCCTAGTATATTAGAATAAAAATATGCTCTCCTTAAATTACGTCAAGTGCTAGAATCATCTTCTCAAAATTGCATATCAACAATTTTATTTTTTGTCAAATTAAAAAGTTGCACATTTTAGTCTCTGAAAATTTCCAAATCCTATTTTTCTTATGAGTACAAAACATTTCATTCCTGCTCTGATTTTACATGCACACGATATTTTAATTAAAAATATAACCTTACACATAATCTAACATCCCCCCGCAAAAAAAAATAAAAAATGTTATTCTTTTGTTAATTTGATAAAAATACTACCCTAACCTCCGGAGAAATATATTTCGGCTGCCGCCATCACAGCCGTCTTCAGTCTGCCATTTCCGTGGGAATGACGCTCTTCCTCTTCTTCCGCGCCGTTCTTATTGCGCATGATGTCATTCCATGTTTCGTCTACTCTGGCGTGCGTCATGTCGTTGATGCTGCCCTCTGTTGTTAATATTTCCAATGATTCTCGTAAGTAGGCGTATGTATGGTTATTGAAGTTGGCTATTTTTTGTATTGCTTGAAAATTACAAATTTCAAGCAATACAAAAACAATTTTCAAGTATGCGTTTTGATTGTTCTCTGAAACTGTCAATTTATTCATTTAGAAAGCAATAGTTTATTATCTGTTACTTCGTACCTTCAAAACACCTGCCTGTCCTTATAACAGTTAAGCAAAAACTTTTATTCCTCTTTTTTAAATGTCGAAGAAATTCAGTAGCGTTTCAATTCCAACAATATTTCTATCTATTAGTATTTTTTTAAATTTAATTCTTGTTTTCACCATGTATTATGTACGATCTTCTTTCTCTGGAGTGGGAGGGGGGCGGTATTGAAATATTCACTAGAAAAGGGGGCACCAGTTCAAAAAAAGGTTGGGAACCTATGGGTTAAAGGAACATGAAGGCGACTTAAAGTTCGGAAAACCTTCTACTGCGTTATCCTGGTACACCCAAAACAACAAAATTACAATAGATTTCAATAATGGGAAGAAATTATCTAATTACAATACCCTTAACTATGGATTTTTACGTGAAACCTTAGAGATCTTAACTGCAATTGAAATCGTTCATGATACAATGCACGTGCAAATAGATGAGGTGTGGAGAAGACTTATAATGGCAAGGAAGCAGAACCAAAACAGCACACTTGAAGACGGCTACGAGAGCTAGTTGAAAGTACTTTTGTGACTTCAGTGTTTTAAAAGGTGTTTTAATTAAACTTTTAGTCATAGTAACGACAGACCATTCTATTTTATTCATAGAAGATATATTTATCTTTAAGATATTTTAAAATAATTCTTTTTTGAATTCCAAGTCATATGTTGTTTTGTCTATAATTTTAGTTTGTTCTTTTTTCTCCTGGATGCTTATATGATTAGGCCATGTTATACCAGCCTAAGAATAAAATGCTGTGTGTAGAGGAATGAGTTCAGGCACCCCATTCAATGGAAATTCATATAGAAAACCCTCAAAAGATGGTATAGGT